>CAJVQA010001537.1:0-25174 GCA_910591915.1 Cetraspora pellucida | reverse complement strand
ACAGTTAGCTGTAATACAGAAAGAATTGCAAATTTTCACCGTCACTGGGATTTGAACTCTAGACCTGCCACTTGGAGGTTAACAACCTATTCACTTCACTAAGTCACCACATCCTGATAATAGCATTGTTTTGGTGTATGGATATAGTTATCACAATGATTACTTATAAAAATATTATTTTAAATGTTTCATATATTTAGATTATCTTTCAAAAAAATGTTGATATATTAATATCAAATATAACTAATAAATTAGTTAAAAATGAATTATTTAAAAAGTATAATAAATAATGATGATATTGATGAAGCATATAATGTATTGAATAATTTAATTACAACTGAAAATGTATTAAAATATGTAAATTTAATATTTTTAAATCAATAAAATTATAATATTATAAAATTTATATTGCATATATATTAAATAAAATAAGTTTAATAATTATTTTTATTACAAATTATAATTATATTTATATCTAATTATTATTAAATTTATATCTAATTATAATAGCAATAGTTATTAATGTATATAATTTTAATTATATAGTTACTTAAATATGCACAATGCTGATCATTCCTAGCTTGTATAATATCAACAATTTCTCATATTGTCAAAAATAAAATGTATACTATTGTTTATTTATTTTGTTATTTATATATTTTTATATAACCAAATTCTATTAACTATACAAAATTTCTAATTTTTTTAAAAAGTTTCAAACAGAAGAGACCAGCAGGTATGGTGACTTAGTAAAATAACTAAGTTATTATTCCTTCAAGTAGTAGATTGTAAGATTAAAACCTATTGATAGTATAATTTGGATAATTACCTATGTAATATATAGATGATATTACAGTAATAACATTGTGTTAATTAATTAAGATAAGATACTTGTAACTATAGTCACACCAGAATGACTAGCAGGTTTGAGGTATTTATATAATCTGTTATACAGAAAAATGCAAACTAATACTAGGTGGTGCAAACTTAAAATAAGTTCTTAGCCTATATAAATTCATAGAACTGAGAAACCAGAACTTACTTGAAAATTCTGAGTAAAGAGATAATATAGATCATTGATAATATTATTGTAAAGACTAGATCTAAGAAATAGATACCAATGTAGAAGAATTAGATGAAAAGAATCTCAGATGAGGAGTACTACCAACCAGGCTGTCAGATTTCAGACCAGAAGAAAAAGGTATTAGGTTGATTTCAATATATTAAGAATAGGTCATAATTCTTCTAGACTATCTGAATTAGGAGTCTAAAGTTAAAACAGATGTATATTAAAAATATTAGAGATATACTGTAAAGTTAATACTAAGGTCTAGATGAACTCTGTAAGGGTAATCCTTGTTAGTGTTCTAAAAGTGAGTAGATAGTTAATAACAGAAGACCCTCTGTGTCTTACTGACAGGTGATATACTCTAAAATATGTAATAACCTAGAAACTAATACAAAAAAGATAGATATTATACTGCTCAGATGGTATACTGATTAGATATATACAGAAGATTAGTTAGGATTACATCATAACAGAACAGATGATTAAAGAGTTTAAATGAATAATCTCCTAATAGGTTATAGGTATGGCATCTAATGTAGAACCTTAGGATGGACTACTTAAATAGGCAACCAAAAATTGCACATGTGACTAGTTGTACTCTCATTTCTGTAAAAATAGTTGTAATAACTAACCCAATAAAAGTTAATAAAGTATTGTCACAAAGTATGACCTTTAAAAAAAAAAAAAAAAAAGAAAAAACCAAACAATTTTTTTCTTTTAAGTTATAGTTAAAGAGAAAATAGCTTTTAGTAAACTCTATGTTATTTTTTGTTTTTTACTTTTTATAAAATGTTAAAGCAGGTTTTCTAAGTTGATTCTGACTGATTGCTGCTGTTCTTGTTTTGGTCCATTTTTTTTTAAAAAAAATGTTTGATCACATATTTTTTTTAATTCATTGATATTGAATTTTAAGTGTGCAACTTTTATTATCGTTATGTAAATTCGTGATAGCTTTTTATTAAAAATAATAATGACGATAAATATGGAGGGACGTTACTCTAAAGATATAAAAAGTCAGTCAGAATGATTATGTAAGTGCGCCTTTTAAAGTCGAAGGCATTTTGTTCATTCGTAACGATAAGATTATATCAAAGATATCTACCATATTCACTATTTATGATTTAGATATACTTATAAGACTACAAATGAAATTAACCTGAAAAAGAAAAAAAAAATATGAAATGTAGAATATAGAAAATCTATAAGGAATAGTCACAGTAATAGTAGCAGTTTAAAGTAATTGACAAAATTTTCAAAGTTTCATTCATAGGTTTTTGGAGCAGCTATTCCCTGTTTTCACTATTACTGAATTATATAATATAAAACAATTAAAAAATTAAAATAATTAAATAAAGTATGTTCATAGCCAAAGACCTAAAAGTATACATCCTAATAATATAATAATACGGTAACATTTTTCATGCCTCATGAATTTACTGTTTATAGCAGCACTACTTTGTAAACCCGTACCAGAATCAAAAGCATTAGTTGATTTAGGACTTGAGGATTTTGGACCATTAACAACCACTATAACAGTTCCTTGGTCGGATGAAGGATCATCTGAAGAACTTGATTTAGTTGGTTTTAATGGAATTACAACGGTAACTGGCCTTGTAGGCATCACAGCAGTTATTACAGACTGCCAGATTTTTGATGATGTCGTTGCTGCTGGCATGACGACATTTGTCAATGACGTGGCTACAGACGTAATCGGTATAACAGAACTTGTTACAGAGCTTGTTGGTGTCGAGGCTACAGGTGTCGTGGTATAAGGAGATGGTAAAGTCGTATGATCATCAGGGAAAAGGTTTGGTAGAGGATCATTAAGTAAAGATCTTGGGGTCAGTTGCATTACGGAAGACATTACAGATGGAGTTTTCGGAGATGTTGAAGCCGCGTGGTCATCAGAATGGTCATCAGGGAAAAGATTTGGTAAAGAATTACCAAGTAAAAAAGATTTTGGGGTCATTTGTATTACGGGAGGAGTTGTTTCCGAAGAATCTGCAAAAGGATTATAACGATAAGCAATTTGAATATTTAGATTATTAATTTGAATTTTTAAATAATAGTAAGTTATAGGAATTAAATCACCTTCGAGTACCGTGAATTTAGAACTCCAACAAATACCACCTTTATCAGGTTTACTAGGATCTGAAAACATCAAGAAATAAAATTTTCCAGGGGAGTAACCCAATTCTTTAACAGATGGTACGTTAAAATCAAATTGAGATTCAGTGATTGGAAGATTTTCGACGATGGTGAGCAACGGAATTTGTTGTGTTTCTTGATCTGTCATGAATTGAACTTTGATTCCTGACATTGAAGAAGTCGGTGGTTTTTCGTCATCAATAAATTTTACAGTTACCTAGTTTATAATATGGATTAGATGAGAAATAGGATACGCGTGTATATTTGGAATTAAGAGAAATTAACAATACTTGATCACCACATTTCAATACAGATTCACTTGTTGGGAAAGTGACAAATGGAAGTTGGAAAGAAGGAATGATTTCAATAGCGAGTATTAACAAAGTACATAGAAATATCTTGAATACCATTTTTTTCAAATAGTTTTCTTAAGTTGGTGCTATTAGGTAAGGAATGATTATTTTACTTCTTATATTCGAAGTAAATTTTAGCGCAGGTATAAGGGCTTTTATGAGAGAAGATTTTTCAGACTATGGAAAATCTTCATAAATTTCGCTTAAAAGGTAAACTTTTAAGAAATAGCTTTCAATTCTTTCGTTTTTTCATCTATTGCCACACTAGCTTTTATTTTACAACAAAATCTCAGACTAATGTTACAAATTTACCAAATAAGTTATAGTTTCATCGTTGTTGTAATGATTGTTTTTGTTTTATTATCGTTATTAGTTTTTACGATCAATTAAAGAAAAATAATAAATGATTTACCTATTCTATACTTCTGTGTAATTGAATACATGAATATATAATAAATTACAGTTTATTGCTAATCTACGCATGCTTCTACTTTCAGTTAAGTATTTTTTATACTGTATTGACAACATTTAATCGCAACTTTCAATAGACTTACCCCTAGTTTCACCATGTGTTATGAATACGTCATATATATATGCGCAAGAAACCTATGGCGCATATACTGAAAAAATTTAGAATCTCATTACAATGCAATATACATACATATGTACATATATAATCTAAATCTAAAGGTTCAATAATTTAAAGAATTTCATACGCACATACGTACATTACATTGATGATTTAGTCAATCGCATATGCCTTGGACCAGACCAGGACCCGAACTATTCACAAATAGATCTGATGCACTATTAAACTAAAATCTCACAAAGACAACGGTTTTGTAGTAAATTTTGACTGACCTATATCTGAATGACTCATGACAAGTGAATAAATAAAATTAAAACTCCTTTTACTGTCAGATTTTAAGTCGAAACTTCTGTGTCAATTAATGTATTTACACGCCCCAAAAGGAACTCACATTTCAAAGACATTATTATGTGTGTTGATGTGGGGCATTATTTACTAAATTTGGTTTCCTGGATCCGATGATGTAAAGATTATTTGGATTTAAAAACATAAATTTAATAACGTAGCACAACTTGTCAAAACAAAATATCATTTCACAGATTATTTTATGAATTAAACGATTTTACATGGAATCAATTTATGGTCTTTTGTTCATTCTAAAGTCATGTTTCACTATTTAAACTCTTGAAACACCCTATTATTTAGAATTGAGACGGTAGGTTTTATTAATTATGTGGAGGACTGGGTTTAATTTACATATAAATTTAGTTCAACTTTAAAGATTATAAAGGTCAAATCCTATAGTCCCTTTTTATTGATTACGCATAAAGGAAACTATTTAATAAACTTGTAAATTATTCATATCGATATGCAGAATTGTTTTAAAATATTTGCATGCAAGTACATCCGTATCGGTATTATTAAATAATTACGGCGCTTGTGCTTTCAAAAGAGTGGATCTGGTTACCACGTGTGTATACATTGTCCTGATGACTTATCGTTACATTTTAAATGCGTTATCACTTATTTGTTAATTGAGTACGTATACGTATAAATTAAAGATATGTTAAATATTGACACAAAATCTAGAATAAAGTTTTTTTGATTATTGCATAAAAAATTGCTTGCATAACACAGTACTAAAGTTCTACGTATGAAAGAACTCAATTATAGAAATTTAGCATCATGTGCTTTATTTACAATTGGAAATGGCCAAAAAATTTTTTCGCTATTTTAAATATGTCCTGGAAATGTTGAAGTCTGAATTTAATTACTGTATTTGAAATTTTATATGCAATATCAAGGTTTAAACATAAAGCGGGAATGAATTTTAAAGTTTGTTACGAGGTTTTGGAAAACCTCTTCCTTAATATTTACAACCTTATCGGTAATCGTGAATTTGAAAAGTTAATAAAACTTCAAAGTGCAACCGGTTTGCCTGTAGGAGAAGTTTCACAATTTTAGAAGTATTGTGGCAGAACTATCTCCAATTTCATAGGTGTTTAAACTGAATGCGAGCCCCTTTCTATATTTTGCATTGTTTTCAGATGTATTCTGAATTCTGTAAATTCAGCAGAAATTATGAAATCCACAGTTAAATAACTAATTGATTACAAAGTTATGGATCAGATCAAATTTCTTTACTAGAGGTTGAAGTTGAATTGTCACTTAGTTTTAGTTCTCGTATTCTATAATATATTGTTTATAGATTCCCTTTTTTTACATACTTTCTTTTTTTCTTTCTCTTCTCTATAAAAAGGTATTATCAAATTTGAATCGAAAAATATTGTATTATATATAAGAAAAATTTGGTACACAAGTAAATGAATTATATTCAATATAGATTACCCAAATTTAACCTCTATTGCTTACAATTTTTTGGCATCAAAAAGGGTCAATAGGAATCTATAGGTTACCTGATTATTGCGATATTGAAGTCAATAGAAATCAATAAGTTACCTGATTATTTCGATATTGAAGTCAATAGGTCTGTGTATTTAAACTTGTAACTAATTTGTTAAATTTGTCAGTACTCCTTTGGTGCCAAGATCCGTAAGCAATATGATACCAATAAGGTTAAACTTGAGTAATCTATCGATTCACCGACAGCTCACTTCCCTGACAATGCATTTCACCAATAGTCCATTTCCCCGACAGCCTACTTCTCAGACTTCACTTCTCTGACAATGCATTTCACCGACAGCCTACTTCCCAGACTTCACTTCCCCGACAGCCCATAGTTAGTAATGGCTATAGATGCAGACATTTTGTTGTAATTAGGTCGTAACCTAATTACCTCAATATAAAAAATCTTTTTAAAAGTAAGTTGTAATTAATTACGACAATATGTCTACATCTATAGTAATGGCTAGATGTAGATCGTGAAATAGAATTGTCGGTGAAATGCATTGTCAGAGAAGTGAGCTGTCGGTGAAATGGACTGTAGGTGAAATATGTTGTCAGAGAAGTGGGCTGTCGATAAAATATGTGTCGGCGAAATCTACCAAATCCAAAATAAAGTATTAAGAACTCTGAGATCTATTGAAGAATGAAAAACTACATACTGATCTTAATACTATTAAATTTTGCCCAATCCTTACAATATTGATCGTACCCTTTTAGATGTTTCTCCGTTAATCTATAAATACTTTCAATTTGTAGTCGCAAAGTACGAAATGAGCTTTGATATAAAATTACGTTCGACCGATTTATTAAACGAGAGGCTATTTTTTGTTCGATGAAATTTCCAAAGTATAGATGTTGGTAGAATTCAAAATGGAAATTATAAAAATGATTTTCATTCTTAAAATTTCCATTTTTGAATTCTACTAAAATCTATAGTCCAAAGCCATTTCCAATCTTTAAAC
Organism: Cetraspora pellucida; assembly: GCA_910591915.1. NCBI lineage: Eukaryota > Fungi > Glomeromycota > Glomeromycetes > Diversisporales > Gigasporaceae > Cetraspora > Cetraspora pellucida. Next base: position 18,208 of record CAJVQA010001537.1, on the reverse strand, counting down.
TACAATTATTGTTTATAAAATTTCTAGTCAATAAACGCATCCTTTTTGAGTTCAGTAAATGTGGTTGTGTATTATTTAGATCATAACATTTACAATTGTGTCCTATGAGTAAAATTTTATTCTGAAATCTTAGATTTTTTGTGTTATTTACAATTTCTTATGTTTTTCGCGTTTGTTTTGTTACATGAGATCCTATGATTTTATTGGATCCGGATAGGGTCGGAAGCCCGGGATTTTCTAGAGACCGTTAATGTAAAACTGGTGAGGGCAACATAAATAATTTAATTTGTGATTTATCACAGGCGAGAAGGATTCACTTTGGATCGGGCACTGTCTACATAAGGGTAACTGAAAGTTAAAATAGTGATTGCATGAACAATGACGATAAGTACGTAAATTAATAATATGTAGGGCATCGATCCTATGGAGGTGCCGAACCGCTTAATCTTAAAACAAAATCCCTTGTGCCTTTCATTGTGTCGTATAGGCGAGTGCATTTGAACGATAAGTCAGTCGTGAATTAAAGCTCGATATAGCGAAGTCCACATTCTTACATTTATTATGCAAAAAATTTTCGTTATTTCAAAATATTCGCTATGCAAAAATTCGTTATCTCGAGCGTTGACTGTACTACATTTATATGAGCCAAGATCATAAGCGACTGTGCTTAATAAAGTTATCAGTTATGTATACTGTATATATGTTGTAAGTGGAAAGTGGATTTGGAATTTCCTAGTTAAACTAGGGTTGAGGTAAGGGTGTTTATATGATAAAATCAACTCTAAAATGCTGGTTTATATAAAAATCCCAAACCCACTTAAATTCCGTTTCCATTTACAACATATATATATATATATTTCTTTATTCTTGGAAATGTGCTTGTGTTTACATTGAGGCTTTTTTTTAAATATATTTGTTCTAAAATAGATGTGTTATAAAGAGAACTTTCATACGAATACTTATAAAGGAGTTTTTTTTTTTACAGACAAAAAAAAAGTTGTGTTTGGTTCTAAAATAGATGTGTTCATAAAATGAATCTTTCATATGTTCTTTATAAAGGAAGTGATTATAGAAGAGGTTTTATGAAATCTTAGGATACGTAACATCGGAATAAATCGGACTACCAGTTTTTTGCGTCATTACATGGCATACTTGCTGTCCAAATTACAAATTTCGGAAACCTTATCGTTATGTTAATATGTAATTAAGTACTGTTGAACCTCCTAAAACTGATCCTGTTAGAACCGATATGTTAAATCGGGTTATTTATAACTGATAACCTTTCAATACTAGTATAAAACCTATCCACCAAACATATCAATTTTGGGAAGTTCAACAGTAATAAATTGTATATATTTTATAATGTGTCTTCCTTTTTTTTTTAACTTTATATAATAATGAATTGTTTTTTATATTTTCCGTTTAAACAACTATATAGACTTGCCTCCAATAATATAGATTATGATTCTAGTTCTTTAAATAATACAACTTTTACAAAATTGCCATACGTGACAGCTATTCCATTTTCACCCACATTGACAACTTGTCGTATATAAGCAAATGGTAGCATTTCATTCATTTCATCATTAAATGACATTGTTGTTCGGCTATTGTAACTGTTATCTGGATAAACACGTTGTTTCTGACTTCGTTGCCTAAAATCCATAACCTGACCTTGTACATTCTCCTCTTCACTGTGAACATGAGAATGATTTTCATTATGGTCATGAAGATGAGAAACAGTTTTACGTCTTCTAACAAATCCTTTTAATTTATCTACATTTTCACGATCTTGATTAAACGTATCTCTCTTCTTTTTTTGTTCCATTATCAAATCACCTTCGTTGACCAATGAAGTAGTTTTAACTTTAAATTCAACATAATCATGATCTTCTAAATTATCAACCTCTTCAGTTGGTTCGAACACGTGAGGGTCGTTAATATCCAAAGTCCAGACTTCCCATTCACCTTCAGCACCATGACTCCTTTTAATGGATACATCATGATTTTCGGCACGGCGAACTCCAATTATATGACCTTTAAGAAGTACGATTACCGAACCGCCAGGTTGCTTCACATGGCCAAGAAAAACTTTTTGAAGTCGTTCTGGGACATCAACATTATTGCAAATTTTAAAAGTAGTTTCTTCTAGTTGAGGTATCACGCATGTACAATCCACTGAATTTCTAGTTAATTGCCAAAAATTTACTTTTTCATCTAATGATGATGTTATTATCGAAAAACCTCTAGTTTCTTCAATATCTCCACAAGGACAACTTTCTTCTTGAAGTGGATGAATTATAATACTTATAATTGCATCCTTGTGTGAAATAAAATCTCCAGTTTCATCCCAAGATTCAAGCTCATCATCGTATTCTTCAAGCCAATCTTCTTTTGAAACTTTTTTCTGTTTTTGTTGAAAAAATAATTGCTCTTTACGTTCTTTTGCAAGTTTCTGTTTTTTTAACGTTCCGTAGCTTAATGTTTCTATATATTGACCTGTAGTGTAATCATATGCTCTAACCTCTCCATCTGCAGCTCCAGTAACCACAACACCAAAACAACCCTTTCTGATTTTGATAGCTTTAGCACTTACACTAGTAATTGCATTTCCAAATTCCCCTGGCAACGTGTAGAGCAATTTCCACATGTCCTCACGTGATCCATTATTAGGTTCATTGTTTAAATAAACTTTACGAACCCAGCATTTGACAGATCCGTCTCGTGCTCCAGTAAAAATACGAATTTCATCTTTATCATCAATTACAAAAAGATAAGTAATACCACTCTTTTGATTTGTGAAAACTGTATTGGAAATTTGACCAGAAGTAAGATCCCATTCACGAAAATATCCATTTCGGTAAGTTGCCAAAAGCATAGCGAATGGTTTTTGATCAGATAATGGTTCAGATGTGTTACAATAAGAGTTTGAAGTCGATGCTACAATTTGTAAACACGTAACTCGTTCATTTACTGACTTTTCATTATTAATTGCTGACATTATTTGTTCAACATCTTCAACGGTATCTTTCAAGATATAAGTAACTTGTCCTGAATTTATGTCCCATACTCGCACTACTCCATCTTCAAAACCAGCTGCGGCAAGTTCGATTTTTTCACTCATACACATTGCCCTAACCGGCCAAGAAATACAGTTTTTCTCCCCCCCACTACTATCACATTTACAAGTTGCACATCGACGCATATATCTTTCAAGTTTTTTTAATGGTGTACCTTTCGATCCATTCCACGACGTAATATGTTTGTCGGTAGCACTTGTAATTATAACGCCATTAAGGTTTGCACAAAGTAAATCCACGTCTGCTAAATGACGACCACGCAAAGTTATAACTTGGGGGGCGGTAACATACAAATCAGAACTTTCAGAAGGTGAAGATGTGGCTATCTTTCTATTTTTTTCATTATTATTTGTTTTTTCTGATAATGAGAAACCCATCAGAACAGACACAGTAAATGCTGCACTTATAATAGGAAATATGATGAATTTGAGAAACCAAACAAAAGTTTTTATATATGCTCTTATTTTTAATCTCCACTTTCCATCACCATCAAGTGGACGAGATATATAATCTTGTTCAATGTCAAAAGACAAAGTTAAGCGTCTAGCAGGTAGAACCTCGATAAATTGATCTTTTTTATCCATATTAACAATGCTCCAAAATTCGTCAGTAGTTTCACCCATTGATGTTTCCCAGTAAGTAATGTTTGTGCGCGTACCAGGAAAAATCACAGAATTATCAATCCAACTGTTCAATGCAGATTTAAAAGATGACCATTCAATGTTGGTAAAATCAATATTGGTGAATTCAATAGTAGTGTGATAAAAATTTGTCACAGCTACTAAAAAAATAAGAACCTTTAAAGAAAATAGAACTTAATATTACGTATATTTTTATATTTAAAAAAAATGATAATCGAAAAGTTGTACAAACCATCAATGAAAAACCAATTCTACGACCATAATTTGCTATTTTGGAAAGAGACATAGTATCTCTATCCGTATTAACATCCGAATTGCCAACACGATAAGTACATATCTTTTACAACGAAAGAAAGATTATTAAAATAAATTATATCAGGTAACTTTACTATCAAAAAGAATAGATATTTAATAAATGTAAATATTATACCTCTAGTTCCAATCTTTCAAGATCAATGGATAAAACTGCTATGAAAAACGACATTTGTAGCATAAAATCGATAATCATGGCAATCGAAGTGAAAATGCAGAATTCTCGAATTGAATCAATATTCATCGCAGAAAATATCATCAACAATAAGAGCCAACTTATTAACATTTTTGTAATAGGATATCCAACTTTTTCAAGTCCTACAAAAAGCGCACCATGAATTAATATAAAGAAAGATAGATTCAAGAATATTCAAATATACTACCTTTGGCGACGCGTTCTCTTACATTAAGCTGTTTAGGGATCATGGTTACAGCATTGGTTAAAGTAATCATATTATCGACACCAATCAGGATAAATACAAAAGGCAATAATTTCCTGAATAAAATGATAAACTTGATTATTCATGTATATTAATTGATATACAAAGTTCTATTTATAAATTCTCAACACACCAGGATATAGAGTCAAATGTTAATGTGACGCCAAATAGAGAGCAGATACTAAGAGACATAATTAACGAAGCAAACACATGAGCCACAGTCGAGAAAACAAGACCAAATTTAGAACTGACGGAATTAAGACGAGCCGTAGAGACGATAGGAAAGATTAAGTACGCCAACACAAGAAAACCTTGTCTGGCTGAAGAACCATTCCAGTCGGGCTATAAAATTAATTGCACATTTAATATGAGAAAATATTATGCACATAAAATTATCACGGTAATTCTAAATATACCTATAGTGTTCAATACCATATATATTTTTTGTTATTGATAAATATATATGGTGTTGAAAACATAGGTGCAGGTGCATTTTAGAATTACCTACACGTCTCACTATCATAGCGTAGTTTGTGATATAAACTATCATCCAGTATAGTTTTATAGTTCGATCACAAATAATTAGCCCATACGATTTTGAAATTTTTAAAAAATAGGTAGTTAGTAGAATAGTACTGTACGATTGTACAAATATGTACGAACGTACGACAATTGAGTAAAATTTTGATAGTACGTATGGTTAACTTAGGTTTGTAAAATTAAATTTTTACGTATAAGTCCATTATCCATTTGGCACCAGGATGTGACTAATCATTGGGTGTGGCTAATAAGCATTATTTAATATAATTATTTAGCTAATGCTTACTCGCCACACCGATGATTCGTCGCATCCTCATGCTAAATGAAAGAAGAGACATAATCCTTTACAAGTATACCCTTTTTTAATGTTTAGGGCTAGGACAAGTGCGAGCATTGTTCTTTTTTCATGTGAAGTTATAGGAAAATTAGCTTTGTTTCGAAAGAATTTTTTCTTTACAAACCGTACGTACTATCATGATTTCCACATGTCCGTCCCAATTTGCGTTTCCGTACCGTACTAATTTACTATATACCCTATAAAAATTGTGTTCCACAATCGGTGCATGAGCCTAAATCAGTACATGATGAATTTACTTTCGACCGACCGGCTTTAATTGAATCTTTCACATGACTGCTGTCACTGACAGCAGGAACGTGTAAGATTCAATTAAAGCTTGTGGGTTTATCATGTAATTACACTTACTTGATTTGCTTATGCACTAATTGTAGAACACTATTATTATAGCCTACAAAAATTCCAAAATCATACAGTCCGTACCCTATAAATAATAACAATTTGCCTGAAAGACAGTGTAAGAGATTGTGAATAAAAAAAAAAAGATTCATACATTAAAAGACATATGTTTTAATTCTCCTTGACTGCTCATATTTACTCTCACAGTGCGATCATCATTAAGTCGAAAAGTGGCGTCTGTATCACTCATAATTTGTTGCCAAATCGCTTCCCAAATGGCCGTCGTCTGACCTTCATTGTCATTCTCCATATCTTTCAAAAAATAGGTTAAAATTATTGAGTCAGCACTAATAATTTTTCCTTTCTCATATACAATATTTCCAAAGACAGAACTTAAAGGAATAGAGATTCCAAGAGAGGAAGTTTTATTTATTCGTGAAAGTGTTTTAGGAATTGAAATGTCAGAAGAAAGATGGTCTGCGTTATTAGACCAATAAGCAAGCGGTGAATGGATTAAGCATGCATTATTATCAAAAGGTTTAAGACATAAATCTGAAAGGGAATATTTTTTGGTAACAAGTGAAGAGGGCTGATTAGAATACGTTATAACAGTATCCATTACTCTTCCTTGCAAACTTGAAGTCCATAATAATATATCTTTATCTAAAACGCCGACATTGCCTCCTTTATTGTGTTTTTTCGAATTAGCTATCTTTATGATAACCTGCTCTACGCGAAATAAAGGTTGTGTCCCATATTTTTCAACAAAGGTTTCCCCTGATACTTGTGACATGGATGAACTAACATCTCTCGCAGAATTTAAGTAATAAGTGTCGAAGGCGGGGTAACATAAGGATAGAAATACAGAGATGGCTAGAACAATTACCAAAGTCTTGTGAGAAGCACAAAAAATTGCATGACGATAAAGTAATTGTGCTGTAACTTTAGAGCCAATCTGAATTCGGGCAAAAAGAGCAAAAAGTGTCATGATTTTTTTCTAGAGAATAAATTTAAAGTAACAAAATCTATTAAATTTTTAAAATATTTTGAATTTAAGATTGCCGTCAAAATTGATATACTGCATCTGTTTGGTGCATATAAAATCACGCAATTTTTGCGTGTTGATTTATTTTTGTGTATGATAAATAAAACGTATTGTTGAATTCGTGAAACGCAAATATCGTACCAAACCCACGATCAACGCACATATGAACAAGTTTAGACCTTCAATAAAATTGAGATGTAAAACTTCCACGCCAAACTGCCACCAATGGTCAAATATGTAACCGGGCTTGAGTATCAATTTCTAAATTAGGAGAAGTTAAAACGGGCAGTGTTAACTAGGTTGTCAAAATTTGTCTCTTACTTATCCATCCACTGCAGTCTTTGCCCTAAATAAAACTGCTTCTCATAACTCTCGCACTTTTTGTTTCTTTTTGCTTCATCGAGATAGTTTAAATTTGCAATTTGGTCAATCAATATGAGAACAAATACCATTTAAAAGAAACATGTTTGCTACTATAATATCACGTGCATTCGTTGATTGACGATGCTGTGAAAGACGAAGACGCATTAGAGTTTCGAGTATCATCAAAGGCGTCAAGGTTGCAATTGTGTTAAAACATATTAGCAGTATCAATAATTTGACTACTCACTATACCAAGCTCACATAGATTAATGGACTGCACTTGGAACTTCTTATTACTGAGGAATTAGTCATAATCCGAGACACGGAAAAATTTGTCCGGTTTTGGTATCTAATTCCAAGACTTCCAAAATTATCAAATTTTTGGGGGTACACTGGCCAATAAAATTGTGCCTCTAGAGATATTTATTATATATAAAAGGCAAATTGGCACAACGTTTCACGTGACTATAAAAATAGAAATCCGTTTGATTTAGCACGATCGCAACCAGAGTTAAATAAACACACAGATGACCAAACAAACGATAACATCGAATAAAACGGGTTAGTGTTAGATCTTCACTTTTAATAACAACGAGGGACTATCATAGGGTTGATACAACATGAGGTCAACTAATCTTTAAAACTTACTGATTATTAGTAATCGTTAAAAATATCAACTAACCTCACGTTTAACCAATCTCATAATGGCACATATTTAATTAACAATTCTGAATAAGTAAATTATATGATCGCATGACGGGGGTTTTACGACTTATAATCACTAATTAATTTGCAACGAAATACGTTTCCGAAAACCCTTGTTATTTACCTGATAAACCAGGGAATAACAGACGTTCCCGTAAACATTTTTTGTTGATTAGTGATTATAAGTAGTTAAGCCACCTTCATGAACAAATAACAAACCTTAGGATTCTTAAGTTAAGATGCTGGTGAAATTAAGGTGGCAAAATAAGTTTACCACTGATTGAAGGCAAATTTTAATTAGTCGGTAATTGAATTAACTGACCGACCTGCGGGTCAATAGCGCAGTGGTTAGCGCTCCCAGGTCACAGTCGCAAGGTTGCGGGTTCGAATCCAACTGGGGGACAAGGCTTTGTCAGAACCACGACTGGAATGATCTTCGAGAGGAAAATTTTCTATGTAAGGAATGAACAGGATTCATACGTGTAGAATGCAGTCCGTCGGCATAACCACGGGGTCGAGGACGACCAGATAAGGCGAATCCGTCAACAAATGACGTAAAAATTGAGTAAAACCCAGCTTAAGAACGTAATAAGAACATTAGAAAGTGCGATCCGACTAGTGGGTCATGCGAAGTTAGGAAACTGCGGACCTAGAAAATGTAGGTCCTACACCGCGGGGCCAGGGACCTGGGACGTCATATGACAGACTTAACAGAGCATGAGCTATCTTACTAGTTCGGTGACATAAAGAAGGCCAATTCACCTGTTCGATGAACTTCGCTAGATGATAACTCTGGCCTTGAGAGATGTGACAGATCCTAAGATGACTAAGGACCTTCAGGATAGTGGAGAGAGAAAAAAAAAAAAATAAAAAAAAATAAAAAATAAAAAATATTATATTATATTAAATATCTAATTATAATATAAATATAGTTTAGAAATCTTTAGTTTTAAAACTTATAATTCTATATATAAAAAGTTTTGCTTAAATACTATATATATATATATTTTTTCCTCTTAACAGCCTTGCCATAAATCTTTATTAAGATTCTTGTATATATGTTACATACATTTTAATTTAAGTTTTTGGTCCAACATCCTTTAGCTGCTTTTTTGAATGCCCAAAGGTAGTTTGCTACACTGGTTAAAGATATACCTAAATTTAAAGACTATATTAGACTAGCCAATAAGGCCATATGTAAATAGTTTTGATTTACTATAAATAAAATTTACAATTGAGCCAGACTATGCCTTATATATTTCTATTTTTTCTACATCTTTTTCAATTTTTCTGGCTTCAATTGTTTGGCTCTTTTCTATTTTAATAGCTTTTCTTATAAAACTAGCTTTATTAACTTTTTTTATTGAATTTTTTTTCGTATTTCTTTTTTTTCTTTTGGTCTTCTTATCAATTTCTATTTCTTTTTTCCATAAGACAAAAGCTTTACATCATTTTTTCTATATATCTTTATAGAAGCAATTCTATATTATATTAATTGCTATTGTAACAAATTCTTTTGTTTTTTTACTTGAATGTAATATATCTTGCAATAAATCTAGCATCTTTTTGAGTATTAGACCTTTGATTATTCTATATCTGGTTTTAATTTTCTCTTCTGTTTATAAATTCCAGAATACTTTCTTAAGCTATTTTTTATTTGCTTCTGCTCTGGCTTCAACTGAGAGCTTTATCCATGCCAAATTCATTGATATATTTTCTATATTTATTCATATATTTTCATAACATTTGCATATTACTAAATTATCTTGATCTTCTTTTATATCCTCTTTACAAATAATGCAATATGAATTTCTATAAAGATCTGGATAATGTTGTGCTAGTTTTTTGGCTACTGGCAATTTTTTATTTATATATTTAATTAAAGTTTCTATACATTTATTTTTTTTATACTCAAGCATTTGTTTCCATTTTGGTCTTTCATTTTTTTCCAAAAGTATAACCAGTTGTATGTTCTATTACTCTGATCTGGTTTTGCTTTTTAATTGCTATTGTAAAGCTCTATTTTATACTTTTTTTTAAGTCTAAAATTTTTTTTATAAATTATCTTGTAGGATCTTCTACCATTTCATCTTTCTAACAAAGATTTATATTAGTTATTTGTACTGTTTCTTTTAATATCTTATCTATATCATCTAGTTTAGTTTTCTTTTTTGCTAGTTTATCTGCTTTAATATTTTATCTATTATCACTGTGCTCTTTAACTTTAATTAATTCTAATTTAAGCTTCTTTAATTCTATACAATCATTAATGTTCTTTAATAAATTGTAGTTTTCTCTTTTAAGTCATTGTTTAAGTAATCTTTTTGTGTTTTTCCTTTTTATATTAGCAATTGCTATTGCATTATTTGTAAAAATTCTAACTGTTTTCTTTTTTAGTATCATGAGTAGCACAAACCATATTGCTAGCAACTCTGGTTTTGTTGATAACAGCCAGTTTCTTACTTCAAAACATCCTTTATCAAGAACATTTTTCTCTTTTCTGTCCATTTGTACCTAGTCTGCACTTATATAATCTGGATCTTGCTTTGTATTCTTTGTTCTTTTTTTTAAAGATTCATCTGTATAAAAAATTAAAACTTCTTCTGGTCTTGTTTGATTTAAATTTTTTCTGTAAATGAGTTCTCTTTTCATTGTTCTACTTATTAGCTGCTTCTGAATAATTTCTGCTTCTAAATCCATCTATTGTATAAATTTGACTTTCTTCTCACTAATGCTTAATTTTATTTCTTTTTTTTCTCATAGCTGTTTTATTATATCATAATTTAGCTCTAGCATTTGCTCTTTTCAATTTTTTACAAACTTTGATATTGAGCCTTGAATTTCACTCTTGTTTTTTCACTTTATATAATTTTCATTTTCTGAACCTTGGTCTAAAATGCAGTCTTTGCATTTATTTAATACTGATTCTACATTTTCTGTTTTTGTGTTTGTTTTCCAATGTTCTGTCAAAACCTTTTTTTGTGTACTTGCAATAACTTTCTTAACTATTGGACCTGCAATTTCTTTTTTCTTATCTGTCTTTAGCAACACCTATTCTTTCTTTCTTCTATCTTCCAAAACTGCTTTTAGCTAAACTTCAATTGTATGTTCATTTGGTTTTCTGACTGCCTACTTATCTTTTATAATTCTGTTTTGCCTATTTTCTACTAACTTATTTTCTATATCACTAAACCATTCTGCTTGTCTGCCTTTATATAACTGTTTATATATTAATTTGATCTGTTATCATAATAGCATTTGATTATCTAACTTGCTAATTAATTGTTCTATATATATTAATTTAAGTTTTTTTAATGCTAATGCTACTTTTTTTGTAAATCTAGCATCTAGCATATTAGCAATCTTATTTTCTTTTCTATTCAGCTTTGAATTTAAATTATCAAAATTTATTATAATTTGCAGTTCTTTGGCCTTTAGCATTGTGTAATATGCTAAATTGTTTTTCTAAATTATATTATATAACTTAGAAGAGTTTTCATGCCAATCATTTACTGTTGCACCAACTAGTAATAAACCTTGGTCTATTCATATTTTTGTAACTAATTCCTCTATGCTACCTATATTGAGTCATGTATGCAAACTTAAAATTTGCTTGATAATAAGTTAATCCTATAACAAATTGCAATTTTCTAAGTTTCTATACAAAATTATGCTGTTATCTGTTGTTTTTGCTATTTCTAGCTTGTTTTTTGCTACTCTTAATAAAGAGCTTTGTATTTTATCAACCACTGCTTTTGTTAATTTTGTTGTTTGCAGTATATATAGTAACTTTGAAATAATGCACATATTGTTTATATATAATACTTGTGTTATTGTCAATTTTTTTGTATCTAAGCTTCTTATTGTCAACTGTACTGTTTCTTGTGCTTTTGATCTAATTAGAAAGTTTTTTAGCTTGCAGTTCAACCAAACATCCAAAAATCTTATTATTTTGTTAATATTCTCTTCTTGTATTTGCTCATCTCCAATATTTATTTCTTTGTTTTTCTTTTTCTCTTTTGAATTTATAAAAATTAATTTCTATTTTTTTCATTAATTTGTATATCATTCATTTTGAAAATTCTTCTGCAATCTTGATCATTTGCTATATTTGTGTTTTGCTATTCGCAATTTATGTTGTATTATCTGCAAATGCTATTACTACTTGTCTCTATTCTGTCTTTCTAAAGCAGTCTTAGTTATAATTATATTGTACTAATACTGATAATATGTAACTTAAATTGCAATCATCTTGGATTTTTTCTAGAAGTAGGTCATAAAAAATTTTTCATATTAATGAAGATAAGACTTCACCTTGTTTTATTCTATTATTAATTTTGATTGCATCTATTGTACCCCAATGTGCAATAATCTTGGTTTGTCTTTTGTAGAACAAATTTAATATAAATATGATTGTAATTTTAGGAATTTTAATTATCATTACTAATTCTAGTGCCTCTAGTGATACTGAATCAAATGCCTTCTTTATATCTTGTAGTCTAGTTATAATTCTTTGTTGTTGTCTTTTGCATCTTCCATTATAGCATTAATAATATGAACTGGCTCTTCTGTTAAATTGCCTAACAGGTCTGCAAAGTTTGAATCTTTTAGTATCTTTCTTTTACAGAATACTTGCATTAACCTTTTGGTGAAAATTTTAGTTATGCACTTTCTAAATATTTCTAGTAGTGCAATAAGTCTTATATTACCTAAGTTGTAATGCCATTTTTTACTTTTTAGTATTAGATATATTTGTAAAATCTTCCACTTTTTTGATACAATGCCTACATTAATGCATATTTCTGCAAACTTTTTAAAAATTTCTTGTGCTTGCTTGCTAGCTATTTGGATTAACTTGTATATAATTTCTGTTATGTTTGGTGCTATGCTTTTCTTAAGCTCTGCTAGCATTTTAGACTATTCTTTATTTGTAATATTCTAATTCAATTCATTATACCAGTTTGTATTTATTGACTTTTTGGATTCGTAAATTTTTTTCTACCCCTTCTCTAACATTTCTTGATTAAATTGTTTCATTCATAGCTGATTCTGGAAATGGTCTTTTGTTTTTTCTAAAATTACTGATGGTTCTGTAAACAATTTTCTTTGACTATCTATTTCTTCTATTATTTTGTCTATTTGTATCTTTTTGTTAAGTTTGTTGGTCAGACTATTTAGCATTTTTCATTGATCATTTCTGATTATTTGATATCTTTTTTCTGTAAAGTCTTTTGTTTTCTTCTGTCTTAAGGCCTCAATCTCACTTGTTCTTCTTGTATAAAATATTTTCTACTATCTTTTTAAATCTTCTATCAACTCTTGTAACTATTTACTTTAGGTTGTATCTATATATATTTTTTGTTAATAGTTGATATAATGCAGTTCTTTATTTAGCTCTTCTATATTGTCTTTTGTTAATTTGACTTTAACATTAATTTTCTCTATACTAATTCACCTTCCTAGTTGAGTTAGAATCTTTGATAATTTTTCTTTTTTTATTTTCTTTTTCTTGTTTTCTGTTGTATTAAATATTCTTTTTTTTTAGTAATTTCTTTTTTGCTGCTGTTTGAATTCTATTGCATAAAATGTTCTATTATTCATCTAATCTGTTTTGTAGAACCTTTTTTGTAATGTTTTGACTGTCTAAATTTTGTAACACTGATTTTAATTCTTGTAGTTAAATTTTTTTCCTTAACTGTAGAGCTAGTTCAACTCTGTAGTTTTTTATATCCTTTTTGGTTGCTTTATCTCACAAGAAAATAGTTCTTTGTTGCTTTAATCTTTTGATTTTTGCTACACTATAAGGTTTAATTAAATGTTCTAGATTGATTTTTGCTATTACTGAACTGTGGTCACTATTTGCACATACATCTATCTCTTGTATTTCTGCATTAAATAATTCATCTGCTAGTTCTTCTATAATCCAAATTTGGTTAATTCTTAATTTTGAACCTCTATTTGACCATAAGAACTCTTTTTTTTCTGAATTTACTAGTTTGTAAACATCTCTAAAGTCTTGGCTTGTTAACTACTTGAGTAATAAATCTTGCTTAATTGTTTTTGCTTTTGAATTTTTTAACCTATTTAATTTTAAATCAACTATACTGTTAAAGTCTCTTATTACAATTATTTGTATTCTTTGTCAGTGTTTAATATATCTTTTAATTATTGTTCTTTGAATTTTTTTTCTTTTTTCTTTGTTATTTAGTGGCATATAGAGCATTATACTATTATTTTAGTTTGTTTAAACATGAAGTTTGCTATAATTATATATTCATTTATTCTATCTATTTTTTCTAGATATTTTTTTCATTGTTTATTTATAAGTATGGCTACACCTGACCTCTTTTTATTGTTTGGATTTGTGTTTGGCCAAAAACCTCTGTAATTGTTTTATTGCTTAATATAAAAAACCTTTCTTTGCCTAAGATATTTGTTTTTGCTATACTAATTATATCTATTTTGTTATCAATTAACCATTCTTGTAGAATCTCTATTTTTTAATTATTTCTTTTGAGGCTATTAATATTATGTTTAAGTTAATTTTGTCTTTTGTATAGATTTTTTTTATCAACATTTGCTTTTTTATTTTATTTTGTTAACTATTTGTTCTGTTTATATCTTCAACTTTTTTTTTGTCCTTTAGAAGTCTTTTTAATATTTCTATTAAGTAATCTCTCTTTGGCTTTTGAATTATTACTTAGTTGATATAGATGCTGTCTTGTATTTGCTTCTAAATTAGTATTTGCTATTAGTGAAGAGGATTTTGCTTCTATATTCTGATTTTTTAATTCAACTGTGGCACCTTTTATAAGTAATTTATTTCTTCTTTACTTATACTTGCATTATTGCAAATATAATATAATTTCAGTCTATCTAATCTTAATAGTATTTTTTGCAATAATTTTTGCATTTGATCTGAGATATTGTTCTCTTTTGTTTGGTTAAACTGGCTTACAAGAGTATTATTCTCTTTTTCATTCTTTGTTTTCTTAGTTTTTATATTGCTTCTAAATTCTTCTTTATTTATATCAATCTTAAAATCTTTAGTATTTCTGTACTTTTGTTTGTCCTTTCTGAAATTTTTCTTTTTCACTTTTGCTTTATCTCAAAAAAACTTAATAGTTGTTATATTTTATTGGTTTTGATATTGCTATATTTATTTCTTCTTTTGATGCAAAGGTAATTGTTGCTGACCTTCTCTGATTACTATTTCTATTTGATGGTATATACACAGACTTTGCTTCTCTGCTTTTTAAATAGCATAAAAGCAACACCTCTGATGCATTTGCTAAAAGGTTTCTTAACTTTGTTGTAAATTGGCTTTGGTGATCATATTGATTATAATCCTCATTACCTTTGGTTACCCTTATTAATTTGTAGATTCTAATTGGTAATAACTATGAAATGTTCTTCTCTGCTAATGATTAATTTTATTACTGAGAGAGCTTTAAACTTAGATCTTTTGATCTGAATTACTTGTAATTTTCTAATGTTTTTGCATATATGTTTTATTTCTTTTGAATTGATGTTTGTTGGCAAATTTCAAATCATAAAGCAGTTGTGTTGGTCTGTGTTATTTTTACTTGCATTGGGTTCTTATATTTTATTTGCTTCTATTAGACTTGTTGGCTTTATGTATTCTTTTCTCTTCTTTTTGTTATTTCTGAATTGTTGCTCAGAAATTTTCTTCTGTTCATTGTTTTCTTCTGGAATAAGTTTAAGCTAGTCACCTTCTTTTTTTTTAATTCTGTCCATTGCTTAGTCTCTGTTATATTTGCAATTAAAGTCAATCTCAACCCAGTTATTGCCTTTTTTGAAAACTTTCTTTACTATTTTAATGTGGTAATTTTTTCCTATGATCTACTCAATATATTTGACTTTTTCTTCTTTTGAAGCTTCTAGTAATGCATAAACTGGCATATTTGCCTTAAAGAAGTTTTTTTATTACAAATTCTGTTTTTGGTAACTATTAGCTGTGTTTGATTGTATTCAGGAAGATTGTTTCTGCATCATTATTTTCTTCTTTCTGTATTTTTTTGTTAATAGTTTCAATATTCTTTATAACATTGTAAAGCATATCATTTACTGATACTTCAGCATCTTCTTTTAGCTTTTTTCCTTTTTTAATACTTGTTTTGTTATCTTCTAGAGCAACTTCTGTTAGTCTTAAACTTGAGCTAGAATCTTGATTGATTTTTCTCTCTATTCTAACTTCTTTTTTCTATCTCTTTTTACTAATTATAGACTTTGTTTCTTTTACTTCTTTGGCTTTAGTTATTTCTTCTATTTTCTTTTTATTTTGAGTACTTTCTTCTTTGCTTATATTTGATATATATTCTATAAAACCTGGATGTTGATTTATTATTCTAAGCTTTGTTACCTATTTGTTTGTAATGCCTTCTTCTAACCATTCTAGTTTTGCTAAATGAAGAGCTTTCAAAATTTAACTATAAAGCAATAAGTCATTAGATGTAATATAGCCTAAATCACTTAATGCAAGATCTTTTGCAATATACTTAATATTATATAGGCTTTTTGTAGGTGTTGTTAGAACATGTCTAGAATTTTGCTATTGATATATCTATAGTTTCTGTTACCCAGCCTTTTAATATAATCTATAATATCTGATTTTTAAATCTTATCTATTGATCTATTAGTTTGTATTATAAATTAGGTTATTTCTTGTTTAGACAATTCATGTACACTTATTTGTTGTGATATTATTTGTTGTTTTATTAAATCCTAACTAGAATAGTGATTACCTAATTGGGAATATGTTTGGTATATTTGTTGTTGTTTGTTTATATTATATA
Organism: Cetraspora pellucida; assembly: GCA_910591915.1. NCBI lineage: Eukaryota > Fungi > Glomeromycota > Glomeromycetes > Diversisporales > Gigasporaceae > Cetraspora > Cetraspora pellucida. Next base: position 1,572 of record CAJVQA010001537.1, on the reverse strand, counting down.
ATCATATGCTAATATCTTCTATTTTTCTAGATTAACAACAATTCTCAAAAGTACAAAAATTCTCAAAAGTTTGAAATTTGTAAAAAAAAACCAAGAAATTTTGTATTTGTTGCTTGGAAAGTTTATATTTTTTTGTATTCTAATAAAGTAATAATAGCTTCTAATACTAAAGGCTTTTTCTAAAACTATAATAAGTGCTTGTTATACTACTTTTCATTATATTTTCAGTTTTGCAATTTCAATTTTTTCTAAATTAGAAATCAGCAGAAAGAGTTTAACAACTCATGGCTTAAACATTATATATATTAATAAAATAAAAATTATAATTATAATATATATTAGTAAAATAATTTAATATTTTTTTAAATGTTACATACTAAGTAAAAAAACATTAATAATAAATATTTTTAATTTAAAAATTAGTAAATATATTGCTAATTTAAATTAATTTTTATATAATCTATAACAACTAAGTTAATAAACATATTAGATTTGATAAACTTTTATATATAAGTAAGTACTATTTTATTTTTGAGTCTTTTCTTAAACTTATTTTTTACTAATTTTTGTAATCTTTTATGTCTTAATATAGAATTATATTATATTTATATATATATATTTTAAAGTAATTTCTTTGATCTTTTAACTTTTATTAATATTTTTAGTAATGTGTTCTATAAGAAACTATTACAGAAAGAGTTTATAATTAATTACAAATATAACTTTTCTATATTACTTATTTAAAAAATTTATTTAAAGGTTTTTTATTAATTGTTATACTTAATATTCTTGTTTGAATATTCTATTTTAATTCCTCTAAACCTGCAACCTGTATTAACATTACTAAATTATGTTTAAATTATTGTTTCAATCTTAGAACTATTTTATTCTTAAGATAAACCTCTTAAAACCTTTTGTATTTTTTTTATTATCTCTCTTTACTATTTTGAAAGTTATTAAATACCTTTAAAATTTGTTACATTTTTTAAAAATTAAAGTTATTATTTTGTAAAAATTATTAGATAATATATGATCTTTGCATATCACTGAACTTATGAGAAAACTCATATATCATCAAATCTACTATATAACATCACAGGTTCTTAAATTTGTACTTATTTTTATAACTAACTTAGTATTACTATAACAGAACTAATACTTATAATTAGAACTAGTCATGTTCTTATAGGGTTCACTTAAATTTTAATACTATTTTACAATATATCTGAAATACTTTAGTATACTTCTGTATTGTTTTTAGACTTTTAATTCAAATAGTCTAATAGGTCTATAACCAGTTTATTAATATATCAGGTCAGCCTTATATTTTTTCTTACAGTCTAATTTTGACAGCCTAGTTAGTAGTAAACTTACCTAAAAGTTTTTACCTATTTGGTTTCTTTATATTGATATCTATTCATTAATCTAATCTTTACAATAATATTATTAAAAATTCATGTTACTTCTTTACTCAGGTCTTTTTAAATGATTTTTTTTTTTTTTTTTTTTTTTTTTTTGCTCTTAAGCAGCCACGCTAGTACTTTATTAAGATTCTTGCAACTATATACAATA
>CAJVQA010001536.1:0-25175 GCA_910591915.1 Cetraspora pellucida | reverse complement strand
CCAAAATTCGTCATCCGTGGGAATTGAACCTTAGACCTGCCACTTGAGGGTTGACAACCTATCCACTTCACTAGGTCACCACACCCTAATCTAGAACATCTTTTACAAGCAAGTTTGAAGAATATAATATAAAAAGATTAATATATATGAAAAAAGAATAAGAATAATTAACAAAATAAAAAAAAACTTAAAGAATAAAAAAACTTTAAGCAAAAAGAAAAAGACTAGTTAGCAAAAGAAAGAAAAAAGTAAAAGAAAAAAAAATGAATCAAAGATGAAGTTAGAAAGACAATATTAAGGCTTGTTATGAAAGAAAGAAAACCTTTTCATTATGAACTTTAAGTAGTTAGATAAGCAACTTATTTTTACTTGAAGTAATGTGACAGGTTGCATTTAGATGTCATTAGAATGATTGAATAATATTAAGCTTAGTTGTTAAACATATCTATGTAATTGCAAAAGTAATTCTAAGAATCTTAATAAAGTACCAATGTGATTCTTAAGAAAAAAAAGTTTAATTAACTAACTTAATACAACTTTTAAATTCAAGTAATTTTTTAACTAATATAACAAACTACTTTTAAACTTATAAATAATCAAAAAATATTAAACTAAAATTTAAATTGATTTTATACAAAATTTTATATAAATTTTTCAATAAAAATAATTAATAAAACTGTTAAATCAAAAAATCAAAAAATCAATTAATTGTAATAATTGTTATATATTTTATATTATAAAAAAAATTAAAAAATTTTTTGATTATTTTTATATAATGTAAAGGATAAAATTTTTATAATAAAATTATTTAAAAATTTATAATATATGTAATTTGTTATATAAAACGACCTTTATTTATATCAGCTAATTTTTGAAAGTATACTAAAATAGATATAATTGGACTTTTTTTAAACTTAAATAACTTTTTATTTACTGGTTCGTTTTAGATAAAACAACTGTCAAACTGTCAAAATGTTCGTCTCAATAAGATGATTCTAATGGATATAAAATCATTAAAATTCAATTACTTTATATAATTATATTATTTTGTTATCTATTAGTATATAATAATTAGTTATTTTCTTATTAGAATAACCTAATTTTTGTTTTTCAAGATAATTATATCAAGATTGTTCAGTAGTAAAAATTATGCAAGGAATGTTTTTTGTTAAGGCATGAATATGGGTTTCATAGGCATAAATTTGAGTTATTTTGATTGAAGGTTTTGAGATTTTGGCTTTGGTCTGTCCCTGCCAGTGACAAATAGATTCATCCTATTAATAAAATTTTATTTTATACGTATTATACACTGGTGATAAATAACAAATCTCTATTTTTATAATGTTCACAATTATATTGTCGTTATTCATAATCACTGCGCAAAAAATTTTTTACTTAATGAATAAATTAATACATGGTTGAAATCTTTTTGATTAACTGATTAATCGAAGAATCGACCAATAAGTTAATCGATAGATCGATTTAACTGATTAGAATACTATGCAGAAAGGCGGAAAGTGAGGGCCAAATCAAGGGATGCGAAAAGCAACGAATATTGCATATTCCGAATATTTTGGTTGGATTTATTTTATGCTAAATAAATGAATATCCGGAGTTGTATGAATCAACTTAAGGTCACGAGATACAGATGCACTGCGGTGCATATGCGCCAAATTATAGAGCTTCCCTCAAATAAAGTTATATGTATGAATAGAGATGATCTAAACATAAAAAAAATTTTTTTTGATTGGGTCTATTCAATAATCAAATTTTTTTTTTTTATAATACAGTTAAATTTATATATTTACAAACCGGATTAAGCCGATAAATCCCCATTCTGGAAGCCGATTCGTCGGAGAATTAGCGGATAACGATTCAATCACAAACATGGTATTTTATTGGATGCTACATACGCACCTAATTAGTCAATTAATCTTTAGGTTGTTTTTGGCTACGTAGCAAAAGTAATGGCTCAAATATTTGGCAGATCCAACTATGAACTTCCAAATAGAGCGAAGAAATCCTTTTATCAACGATATTTCATTAAAAAAGTTTTTAAAAGATATGATATACAGTGAAACTTCTCTCGGGTTATAATATAGGGAGGGTATGCATTTATAGAATTGATACTTTTCCGAATCTTTCTAAAGACTACCTTTCCAAGAAATTACAATTTAATTGGTAAGTATATTTATAGAAGGTGCACGTATAGGTCCGGGCTGTAAAATCATATTCACGTGCAGAGGTTGGAGGGTGCACTTAGCGCTAAGTCCCAAGCTTGGGACCGGACTATAGTGTGCATTTAAAGAGGGTGTGCACTTAGGGCGAGTGTACTTAGGGAGGTTTCACTGTAATAAAACTCGAACATGATTAAGTAGCTGTGTGAAGTTGTCGCGCTAAAACGAGGAATGGGATGCTTTATTTAGGATGAATGAATAAATTTATTTACTAGGTAATTCATAACATTATGTGACCGGAGCATATTATTTGCTACGCTCCGGACAATAACTAAAACAACTGATTCAATGTCTCGCAAATTTGAGTCATCAAATCATTGGTTGATGATAACGTAACGATTTGATTAGATTAAGGAGATAATTGTTCGTACATCTCAATTATGGTTAAATTTGATTAATTTGATTTTTTATTCCATTCGTATAATAAGTTCAATAAATAAAATTAATGCTAATATGTGTATTGTAGATAACATCAACGTCAGTAAGTATAATACGTGATGCCTTATCGAGTGAAGAATAAGCAAGATGTGATAACCATGATCCCACTGACAAATCGTATGCCCAGTAACCCTACACTTTGTGATTTCACCTGGCATAAATACTGATTTTTGTCATGTACACTCCCCTGACAGTGATCACCGGAATGAAGATCTTTTTTATAATAAAACAGTAAATACTGAAATATTAAGATTTTTATGCTATATGAAAAATTAAACTTCATGAACTAACGCTTTAAAATTTTCTTTTGAATCGATTAAATTTTTTTGAAAAACTTTAGTTTGATTGAGAAAAAATTTTATAAGTAAAGCTTATAAAATTTCAAAAATTTTATTTCTCAATCAAAGTTTTTCAAAAAATTTAATCGATTCAAAAGAATATTTTAAAGAGCATTAGTTCATGAAGTTTAATTTTTCATATAGCGTAAAAATCTTATAAAAAAGTTCATTCCGGTGATCACTGTCAGGGAGTGTAAACAAAACAATCTAAATTAGGTATTATTAAATTACCCAAGCTGTCTTAATACAAATTTATTGTCTGAATTTTAAAGCATCCGAGAAATACATCTGTTATAAGTTCATCACAGTATCAGGTGTAAGTGTTGCTTCTCGGAATTCGAGACTCATCATATAAATCTGAAACTGGAACGCTAGCTAATAATCGCAGATAAACTTGGCGTATCGTATTTCTTTTTTTCTAAGAAAATCATGGTTTTATTATGTAAATAGTGATAAGACTTACGAATTTTAATTTTCTATAATAATACGACAGGGTGAAATCTGCTATGATCATCACATGAAGATGAAATCCACTTTTATATAATAAAAAACATAATAAAACGTGGATTTCACCCTGACCCGATCTACAAAGCGGATTTCACTATTTCGCATACCCTGTTCTATAATAATTTTGAGGTCCATCACTACGTTGATGTAAATCTTATTTGTATTTTGATCTTTGATCAATTGACCATTTTGCTAACCCTGATTGACAATATCATGGACTAATTAGCCCATTTCCCCAAGGCTGTCGATGACAAAATAGGTACTACATACTCTAATGAGGCATAATATCGCACGCTCAGATCTACATGAGAATGTAGTCGTTGATCGATGTGTGCTTAGCCTTAAATCATCATACCGGAACCCCTTGAATGTGTAATGGGTTAATGACGCAGTAATAAGCAAAAGTAATTTGCATCAAAGTTACATAATTGTATCAAACTGTTTCCTAACCTTATATTATTATGATTCGAATTCCAAATCTATCGCTATACTTTTTTTTATCCAAAATGAGTTGATATTTTGAAAAATGAAGTCCAGTTATGTCATTCGGACTTAAAAATTAAACAGTACCGTAGATTTTTAATAAACACTAATACATTAAATATATATAAATAGAAATCACAGGATCAATCATTTTCTTTTGTGTAGGGATGCTAAACCGGTTAATTTTATTATACAAAATTAGCTGGTTAAACCAGCTAGTCACGTATAAATTATATTGTAAAATTCAAAAGTGATCAGACTACGTACTTAACATCCCTACTTTTGTGACATACAAAGCTTCATATTTCGTATATCGAAATATAAACAAAAATCAATTAAACGCGTGCAACTCGCATTATAAGTTCAGATAGGATTAAAACTAATATAGAGATTTTTAATAATAAACCAATATGGAGATCTTAATAACAACTAATATGGAGATATTAATAATAACTAATATGGAAATTTAATAATAAGGACGAATCTAATTGTAACAATATGTTACATGCTTATTCGTAACAACTTACTTAGCAAAGCCAATAAAAATAACCAAAAATTCGTGTATCCAAAACCTTAACTTTAACTACCATTGGTTGTTACATGTAACATGTTGTTACGAATACATTTATTTTAATATCAAATTATCACAGAAATATTTTTTTTACATCAATTTGTGCATTGTGGCTAAGTATCTGAAAAAGACATCAAAATGTAGGGATGTTATGGTCCGGGTCTTAGTCCTAAAGACCGAAACAGGAGGAAGTGTCGATGTCACACGACTGATCCTTCACCGGTGTGCAACATATAAAAAAAAAATTATTTTACAATACCAGATCATTCCGCTAGTACATGTTATGATTATAACCCAACACCATTTTTATTATAATAAAATGGTGTGGGATTATAATCATAACATGTACTAGTTCCATAGTCCGGTCTATTGACTGGTTTTCAAAGTAGGTTATGTGGTTTTTAATGTTCACTATATATCAAAAAGACAAATTAATCGATGTTGACATTGTCAAGTATGAAACTTGTTACAAATTGTATACCGATATCGGTTGTAACATCATCGTTTTAAAAATTATCTAAAATCCGGTATCTCTTGCCAAAAAAGATCGAACCGGTCTTCATAACGATAATACATGAGTAAGTCATGTGCATATAAGTCATGCGCATATAAGCATTCCCGGATCACAGTTTAGATCATCATGATCAAATCGACAAATTACCGTTACTGAGACAAAATAAGAACCTTATAGATTCGGTCATCGGAAATTTTTTCTTTTTTTAGTCAATGAGATCATTCTATGGACCAGGATACAAAATTTCCGGATGCCGGAAGCCGCTTTTTCTCCGGCGGTGTTTATTTTAACCGGAACTTGATATTTATATACATACGTATATATGATATCATATTCGGAAATTTTCCGACTGATGAAAAGTCAAGGCGGAAATTGTCATGACGAAACGGAAATCTCCGGCATTTTACAATAGATTTTGTGCTCTGCTATGGACTCAGTCCTCGATTTAGGACCGAAAACCGGTTGGACTGGTCCAAAAGACAGGACCGTAACATCCCTATCAAAATGGGCAATCACTGTGGCTAATTCTCGACTAAAAAGGGGCTTGTTCGCTATCAAAGGAAACCGGAAATAATTTTTATGTACCGGTACGCACGTACCTGCATTGTATTTGCTAAAATGACTAGGATACTGGTCAAATTACGTAATACCAAATTTGGGATTTACAAGTTTCACTCTCATTTTATTTAAGATAAATTTCACCCAATTTTGGCAAAATCTACGGAATACCGATTAGAGATGCGTAGTGACACTAAATATATATATATATCTTTAGTGTTTTACGTAATATTCAATCGGACTATTTTATTTTAAAAAAATCTTAGATTTTCTGCAATAAAAACCGGAATCGAACAAGCTGATTGACATTAAAATCCAAATAAATATGTTTGTTCCGCCTATCCATGTGAGATTATACCCGAACACAGCCATATTACTGATTGCGATGATAATCGTTGTAGGATGGGAAATTTTACTAATCTAATCGAGAGCACAGTCACATGGCTTTTCGCGTCTATTATTTTTATTATTACTGTATAATTATTAATCAAAAATCTTCTTCGTGCGCTTTTTTCGTTGTACCGTCTCTTGTTTTTTATTATTTTTTTTTTCGTTTCTATATTTTATTCATTATTTACTCGTTTATCTACTTTATTACTTGTTTTTATGGGTTTTTTTATTCAATATAGTTTTTTTACAAGTAAACGTTTCTTTAAACGCGTTCTTTACCAAAATCTTTGTCTAAAGCGGTCAACTTTCATTCTTTACATACTTGTGTTCAGTTGCTACGCTTATTTAACCTTACATTTTTGAAAGATTCCCGCTTGGGTTTCTTTTAAGGGTAAGTAATTTATTATATTATCTAGTCTTATTTACTATGGGCCAATGATGAGTTTATTTACATCACCTATAGTGAGCTTGCTTGTGGTACATATGATAAGTAAGATTTAAACTCATTCCTTCTGGCGAAAGTCCCTTGCCTGGTTGATGTAAGCGTAAGGTCTAGGATCAAAATCATAATGTTTAGTTTGTTACAAACCAGGTTGCAAAAAACAATGAAACATTTACACCTTTTGAAGATATTCATTTTGAATATCAATGATGTTCTAACATCAGAGTTTTTAGTTAGTAGAAATCTCGCACTGTCTTGAAGGTAACTTCTAATCGCCTTTTGAAAGTTTTCTCTAACCAAAAAATAAAGTCATTATGGTATAATTTAACTAATGAAATTTAAATTTATGTATATATATAACTCGGTAGTTGTCGCGCTTTATTCATCATTATACGGGTTAAAAGTTTTTTTTTTTAAAAAAAATACATTTAGCGTTAGAAACCCTTCATTCAATGATGAACAGGATAAATAAGATGAACAAAATCTTTAACATCTATATCCCATATATTTGTGGTAATCAAATTGTTGCAAAGTTCAATAAAAATTGGTTGATACACTTGATATTACACTTGATATACAAAGGAAAATTCGTGAACGGCATTCTAGAATGACTAACGCTAACGTTAATAAGAATATTGATGCGCAAATCTTTTTAATCGTCATTTTGATGAATGTAAAGTATACGTAATATCAACGTACGCTTTATGCACCAAAATTGTTTGATTCTTATTGATGTGATGTCAACTCCTATTCGGTTTATTCCGTTTTTTAACATCTTGTCAACTCCTATTCGGTTTGTCCCGTTTTTTACCTTTTAATCAATTTTTGAATATGGTAGTGTCACAAAAATTTTTAATCCGAAATTACTGTTATGGCTATAACAAAGACCCATTAATGAATCACATGACACCAATATTTACATGGAGTAACAGGCTTATACATCATTTGATCAATTTATAAATAGACGGATACTTTTTAATGAAGTAATTTCTAGCGTTAAAGCCCGTCCATATGGTCATTCTATTTTGAATCTGAGATGAAACTTCCATAACACAAAGCACACATCATTATTTTAAATTTTAACTAAGCGTTGTATTCCTAGGAAGCTCAAATGACAGTGAATAAATGCATACAATTATGATAATGCTTTAAAATAATACAAGAGAAAACAAAAATAAAATACATAGCAATTAAAATGTAATATATATCTATAAGTTATGTTTCACTAATAAAAAAAGAGTAACTATGAGATCATGAAATTGTGGCTTCAATGTTCGTAAAAAAATGAATGAAATGACCATTTCAGAATAAATATTGTCTAATGTCTTTGATTAAATACCAAATTAGAAAAGTTACGAAAACCACCATGGCCGAAAATTTCAACTTCCATGTATCCTTACTCTCATTATTTATATTTGGTTCTGAAAATTCCTGTTTTTTATAATACAAGGCCATGCAAAATTAATTAATTGATTTTCATAACCCGACCGGGTCAAAATTCGAAACTTGTAAAAAAAATTTTTTTTTATGTTTTGCTTTAATAACCGGGTGGGTTTTTAAAAAAATTTTTTATATATGAAATTTAAAAAGAAATCCAGCCAGTCGGCCGGGTCTGTTTAAAATTTTCATGTTATGAAAATCAAGAAATTAAATTTACGTGACCTATCGAAAGAAATACAGCATATGAATATTACTGTAATTTTCATGAGAAACAATCTTGTATAAACAGACATGAATAGGCTGTTTTTAACATTTCCCGTAATATATCAACTAATTTACCTTTTTAGGCTTTTTGTTTGATGGTGCCAATGAACATTGTTCAATTACTTCGCGCATAAAAGGTGTTATCAAAACTTTTAATGCGTCATCGTATGCAAACTATATAATTAATATATAAACTGTTAGTAATATATCAAAAATGAACAAATAAAAAAAAAACAACAATAATAAATGATTAAGACACATATAGATGGGTGCCTAAATTATTTTTGTATTGGCGCAAATTTAAATGATTAAATTCTTTTAGATTGCCTAAATCGTAAATAATTTAGGTTGTCTAAAAGACTGTCGAATATATTTAGGGTGTCTAAAATATTTTTAATATGTCTAAGATATTTTAGTATGTCTAAAATATTTTCGTTATTTCAAAATGTTTGAATAAAGAAAATCAAATATTTTAAAATTTGATAATTATTTTATAATACTGAAACCGATATCTAATTTAAATCTGCAATATTCACATTCGAGCAGAATCACATGACAGCTGACCAATCAAATTATAGACTTTTGATGATCGCTGAACGAAAAACCTGAAAAAAAACCTCGGATGGGATAGTTAAAAATGTCGAGAACCCAATTTTTTTGCTTATATATAACTACATAAAACCTAACCCAACCAATTATAACCCTAACACTAAAGTTGAATTTAATAAAATATATATAAAACGACTTTATATATCACGTGCACCAATCATAATATAGCATATCATTGATAGTTAGGCGAGACCAATTTAATTTGATTTGGTTTACATTACCCTCATAGTAAAAAAAATTTAGTAAATAACATAAGGATTACGGGTCATTTCGGAAAATTTATATACTTAACGGAACATTCCGGGAAAATTTTACTATGTAAACCCCCTGAAATCCCTCCCCCCCTCTTTTGAAGTGGAGATGTAATGTAAACCACCAAATTAAATTGGTGTGGCCTTATGTGAAATACGTCAGTCTTATATATATTATTTCACGAACATGCATGTCTGTGAAATTATTATGTGAATGCACTTTTAAATAATATAATATTGGTAGTCTATAATAATATAGGCAGTCCATAATAATATAGGCAGCCTACAAATAATATAGGCAACCAAAAATAATTTAGACACAACATTCTGAAACGCTGCGGCTAAAATAGTAAAAAAATTTCGACATTACGTCTGTCGTAAATCATCCATAATTTAGGCACCCATGTATAAAGATACAAACCCATTGTCTATCCCGTTCATTCATTTCTGGCCACCTTTCTTCTAACCTTTCTACTTCCATTTCAAAAAAACTAAATGTCGACTTAGGTAGTCCTGTTGTTTTATCAACAACATGATGATCCCATACACCGATTAATGATGTTACTTTTCCTCGTGCTCCAGCTATCAAGACAAAACAAACGTTAGCCGTGGATTTTTCAAATATTATATATTTGTTAAAAAAATGACAAACCTTCTTCATATGTTTCTCTTATTGCTGCTTCTTGTTCCGATTCATCATTTTCCCATCCTCCTTTAGGCTTTAGTTTGAACGTATAAAAAATTTATTTGTGTAAAATAATAGTTAAATTATATGTTTGAATAGATTATTACCAGCATCCATTCTTTCTTCTTTCGTCGCGTTATTAGCAGAATTTTTTTCGTTGCCTTATTAACTGGTACACAACCAGCTACCTAAAAATCAAAAAAAGAAAAGAAAAAAAATTTTTTTCAAATATTCAAAATATAATATAATATAGATCAATTATGCTGACACAAATATGTATATCTCAAATTAGGAAAAACCTGATTTGATCTTATAAAAAAAATATTTTTTTAATCATTTAAAAAAAAAAAAAGACAAACCTGACGTATGCTTCCTTTATACACTTGTTTGTCGCGTCCTGTTCTTGCTTCCATAAAATTTAAAGTTTCTGTCATTGAAAAAAATTTATAAAAGTGATAAAATAAATCTATCATAAAGCTTTTATATATTAAAAAAAATTTTTTTTTTTGTTAGGGACAAATATTTTTTTTAATCTCCATGGTCGAATGGAAATGTCAGGTCTATATATGCAAAACATGTTCCATTAATAGATTGATTACGCACAGAATTCCAGATATATATGGGAGCTTTGCTCCTCCGAGCCATTGTCACACAAAATTTTTAATTAGGAAAATCATAATAATCTATTTTTAAAGAGATCCCGTATAAAGTAACTAATTTGAGTAACCTATTGGTCGATGCCGGGAAGAAGATTTTGAAGAACCCAAATAATTCCTTTATGTTGTGATTGTATCACTGTACTACATTAAGATAATTCAATCCATATTTGTAAATGCAGAAATGTAAAATGTTACACCTATGAAATTATGTTTCATTTGTGCGAGACTCCTTGGTTTTTCCTTTATAGTAATTAAACTATTTTTTCTTTTATTTGACGAAATACTCTAAGTCATCAATTTTTCTTAGAATCATGAATCTCTATTTTTTAGATCTGTTTTAGTATATTCTTTATTTAATATTTAAAATATTTTATGCCTGTATTGCACTTGTGTTTTTCTTCAACGTTTTGATTTTATTAATATAATAGTATCAAATTTTAGTTATTGGAAAATTTTTTGTTGATTTTTTTTTTAATAGTAATATCATAATGGCAACTGCTGTTGAACCAACAAAAAGTGAACTTTCAATCCAAGTTCCAACTATTTTAGCTACAAGACATTTTAATTCACACGTTGAAGAAACTGAGGCTGAGGTCGATGAATTTAGCGATGCTTTCGCTACTCCTAAAGATGAGAGTGACCCTTATAATTATAATGACTACGCTCCAAATTTTAAAGCTCCTAATGAATTTGATAGTCAGAATTCGACTTCTTTTGAAGAAAGTGATAAAATTGATAGAGTTTCATCTTCTGCTTCCTCAGTTTATGACGATGACTCGTTCAATGAATCTGCCGATCTGACCGATCATACTGCTACACTCGACGAAAAAAGTCTCATTCCAAATGATGAATCTTTTCAAGGCAATTCTTCTGATAAGTCATTGGAAAAGGAAGTAGAAAAAAATGACATTTTGCCAACGTCCTTAGACATAGACAAATCGAATATAGATCAAATTAATTCTATGAATGTCGTTGACGAACATTCTAATAAACCTGTAGATACTAAGGATAATCATGTAGATGCTGAAGATTCAAAAGATAAGGATTTTTCTACTGAATCTCTTAAAGATGAAGCAATTCGAGATAGTAGTTATTCCTCAACCTCATCTGATGACGATAAAAATGACTATGAATCAAGTGATTTTGCGGATTCAACTGCTTCAAAATCAAGTAGTTTTTCTTCAATTTCGTTTCAGCAATCAATTAATAAAAAAGATATTAAAAACTATGAAATTATTGAGGATGATAAAGGTGGTGAGAATCGTATGTCTGTTGCTTCTCTGGCCGAAAATCCTGAATTAAATGATATTTCTCTGGAAGATGATTCCATTAACACGGAAGAGCCATCAAAAGAATGGGGTTTTTCTGATTGGGCATTTCCAAAAACTCCAACTTCTATACGTGCCTTATCAACAATTTTTGGTGGTCGTTCTCCTACTCCTTCGGTAATTGCTAAAACTGATGAAAGCCGTTTTTCAGTTGGTTCTGTGTCGTCGACTGGTTCCAATTACGATCTTTTATTGGCAAGACTTGAAAAAGAAAATCAAATTTTACAAGAAGATCCAAAAGCAAGAAGGATGTCCCTTCAAGGAATGGCTGAAATTAAGGCTAGCTTTGAACGTGTTCATAGCGAGGCAGTTGAAGCTAATGTTGAGGACGACATCGAATGGGGTAATTTCTTTTTTATATTTGATTTGATGTTATAGTGACCAATCATTCTTCTTTAATTCTTCTTTAATTGACTTTTATTTAACTCTTAGACTTTTGGGGTCAAATCGTTTCTGACTATGAAACGGTTGCCAGGTCGCAACCTAGTAAATTGTCAAAAATGATTCAAAAAGGAATTCCACAAGCCTTACGTGGTATGATATGGCAGCTTATGTCTAAATCTAAAGACACTGAATTAGAATCCACTTACGCCCAACTATTAAAGGAAACAAGTCCTCATGAAAAAATGATTTTGAGAGATTTGAATCGTACTTTTCCTAAGCATGAATATTTTCAAGATCAAGATGGTATAGGTCAAGAAGGATTGTTCAACGTCGTAAAAGCATATTCTCTTTATGACAAAGAGGTTGGATATTGTCAAGGTATATCATTTATCGTTGGTCCTTTACTTTTACAAAAAGTAAGTTATATACATATAATTTTTTTTAATATTATCTTGAATGAACAACCAATTTTTTTCAAGTTTGATTAATTAAATAATTATTTTTGATAGATGCCTGATGAAGAAGCATTTTGTGTTCTTGTTAAAATGATGAAATTTTATAATTTACGTGGACACTTCTTACCTGGTATGGATGGTCTTCAATTAAGACTTTTCCAGTTTGACCATCTCGTTGAAGAAATGTTACCCAAACTCCATCAGCATCTTCGATTTCAAGGAATAAATTCATCAATGTATGCATCACAATGGTTTATGACCCTTTTTGCATACAAATTCCCTCTATCATTGGTTTTCCGGATATATGATACCATTTTTATGGAAGGAATTGAATCTATCTTTCGATTTAGCATTGCTTTGCTAAAAAAGAATGAAAAGAAATTAATAGAAATGGAGTTCGAACCTCTTTTAGAATATTTAAAGAGTGGTTTATTTGAAAGTTATCAGGTATACATGGAAAGAACTTTTCATCTTTTGAATTTTAATAATAATTATAATTATTATATGTTATGTAGGTCACAGCCACCGGTGTTCTTGCACAATTAGTTACAGATACTCAATACAAGACAAATGATTTTGTCAAAGATGCGTATAGTGTTAAGATTACAACCAAGAAGCTCATTAAATATCAACAGGCATACTACGCACAGCAAGAAGCTGAAAAACGACGATTAATGTCAGAAGCTGAAGCTATAGAAAAGATAAAGACAAATAATTATCATTTAACTAATCAAGTTAAGCATTTAGAGGGCAGTTACCAAACACTTAATCGCGAACATGTCGAATTGGCTAATGAACTTGTAAACACCAAAGTAGAGCTTGCCAAGGTTAAAGACGATAATGAGGAACTTCAGATGACAGCTACAGAATTGCGTAAAACTTTACAAGCCCAACCAATTGAAATTGAAAACAAGTATAAAGGACAAATTGATTCGTTAGCACAAAAAAATATGGAATTAATAGATCGTAATAATACTCTAGAGGATCAGCTTGCAGGTTTAGAAAAAATGCTGATTGAGATGAAGATGCGTTACGCTGAAAGTGAAAATGAAAGAGAACTATTGAGACGAAGGTTGAACGATCTAAAAAAAGCGCTGGGTTAGTTAACTAGTAACAGAAAATGAATGGTTTCTTAAAATTTTTGTTTGAAATCGAATGTAGGTAAAAAAAAGTTATATTTTATGATTTATATTACTAAGTTTTTGGATATATGTGTATATAATATTTTTATTTGGTTGTTTCAATTTGTTTCTTTTAGACAAAAATGGTTGTCATATTTAAATAGTCTCTTGTTCCTTTTGATGAATTTATTATTCATATTTATATTTTATTTATATAAACATAGATTTTAATATAATCAGTGTTGTATGTTTTCAAGTTTTTTTTTTTTTGAATGAGACGTGAATACTCTTATCCGAAGATTTGATTATTAAATAATGTTCATAGTAGAACTTTGTACTTTACCAAAAACTAAATTCTTATCAGACTTGTATAATTGGTATATAATCTTCAAATAAAAATCTTTAACCTAATATTAGTGTTGAAAATAATTTTTTTTAAAAGTGTCGATTAATTGTCGATCCTTGAGATTTTATCGGATACATAGTAGGCACTTAATATCAAGGAAAAATTATACCATAAAACTCGGAAAATAAGCATCACAACTTCTACTTTAGTTTTCTAAATCTCAGATTAAACAAGAATAACTCGAGTCAAGATTTGATTGCTATTACCACTTATTTAAGATCGAAAAAGTATGCTATGTATGGTGCTTATTTTTCGAAATTTATAATAAAAATTTTCTTTTCCACTTAAAATTATTTTCAAATGCTGCGTCTAAAATAAATCAAAAGAGGATAAAATTTAGGAAACTTGTGAAAATTGTGTACTTTGTAAATTTTCATGAAAAACGAATATTTGTGAATTTTATTGTTAACAAGTTTATTTAGAAGTCGAAATGCTGTAATTTAAAATATTGTTGGTTTTTTTTACTAAAATAACTATTTTTTAGTTTTTAAAAAATTTGTTAAAGTTTTATATTAAGTACTTTAATATTTTTACTAATTAAAATTTTAATTAATTAATAGATAATCTATTTGTTATCTAAAATAATTTGCAAATTTATATATATATATTTTTTTAACTTAAACAGTCATGCTAATACTTTATTAAATTCTTGAAATTACATAAAGACACCTAATAACTAAGTCTAGCATCAGTATCTAAGTGCAACCTGTTATATTATTTTAAACAGAAGTAGAACGCTTGTTTTATTACTCAAAGTTTATAATAAAATGATTTTTTCTAACAAGTTTCAACATTGTCTTTCTAGTTTTTTTTCAATTAAATTTTTTTGTTTGTTTTTTTTCTTATATTATCTTTTTTTTATGTTAAAGCGAGATTATAACTTCTAGTTTTTATTAATATATTTGTTATAGTTAATACAATTTTATATTATACATTATCTATTACTATATATCTATTCAAACATAGAATTTAGATATATTTAAATCTATCAAAAATTTGTATTGTATCTCACTTACATCTAATCTGGATTTTTGTTTTATTACTGATTATATTAAGTGACTTGTATATTTTTCTCATGTTTCATAACTTATTTTATTAACTTCTAAATTGGTTTACTGTGTTGTTCACTTTTTTAAACTTTTATATTTGATTTGCTTAAAAGATACCTCTTTAGTATATATCTCAAGTTAGAATTCTGCTGTTATTGTTAACTTTTTAATTTAAATATTAGTAGCATATATCTTAAGTCAGGTTCTTGCTATTGTTACTGATTTGCAATTCTTCTTGATTTTGGCATTATTTTTAACTAATTATATATCTAACCTGTTTCTTGAGTACTTTTTTTATAATATAAATAGAACTATATTTCAAAAAATTATTTTTTTCTAGTTATTAACTATTATAATAATATATTACTTACTATTACTTAATGCTGCAGATTTTTTCATATTATATATTCATAATTCTTTCTGATAATTATTTGGACCAAACTTTCAAAAAAACTAAACTATAGAAAAATAATATAGTTAATATATTAAATCTTATAAAAACTTTTCTAAAGTACTGGACATGTATACTAGGTATTGAAAAAAGTTGAAAAAGAAGCTATCACTTTGTGATAATGGTTTAAAAGCACTCTGAAACCATAAAAGAGTGGTTGATAAAAGTTAGAAGTTTTTTTTATAAAATAAATAACAATGTTGAATATATTACTTTTATATAATTATAAAACTTACAAGAAACACTTAGAAGAGTCAAGCACTCACAAAAGCTATAATTTGGTTCACCTTATATCTTCTTTTTTTTTGAAGAAAATTTTATAAAAAGTGGATAATTCAGTTTACCTTCTTTAACAGATTGATATATAAAATCACCAAAACAGTCACCAGTGTTTATTTCCTGAATAGAATTATAAAAACAATAAAACAACATAAACATAACTCATACATGTAACTCAGATTGCTGAACTTTTGTAAAACACTGTCTCTGAACTAATCAGTGCTTATACTAACTCTTTATATTCAAGTTAAAGTTTTTATCTAATATAGTTTTTCTTTTATTAAATATTCTAGATAAATAGAATAATTGTAGAGTTAATTCTATTTAGTATAGTTGATAATTTTTAAAACTCAACACAGGCTTATAATTGTGATCATCTGATAATTATATAGTAAAAGTTGCATATATCTTTTTCTTTTTTCTTTTAATTTTCTCTTTTATTTCTTGTTTTGTATCTTTTATCTTTATCTCTATATCTCTGTTTTTTTTCTATATATAATAAGTTTTTTTTATTTTCTTTCACTTTTTTATAAGAAGATATTATCAAATAAATAATATTCTATTATAAAACAATAGTCAAATAACTTCCAAATCTCTTTTTTCTTAAGAAATTAGATAACTAATACAGGCAGATTACTTGTAAGTGCTTATAGAAGTAATTGTGGAATGTTGACTCAATATGTTAAGTTTAAAAATATTTGTATAAAAACATAATATCTTAATAAAAAGCAATTAGCAAGACTGTCAAAGTCAAGAAAAAAAAAATGCTGCGGATTTTTTTTGTTCTATTATTAGTTAAACAATATTTTATTATTTAAAAATTATTTAATTTAAATTTATATTAGATTAGAATATTTATATTATGCTTAAATAATACTTTTAATTATTTCTAATTTGGGTATTTTAATCTTGATTGAAATAATATTTATATTAGTGTATTCTGTTTGTTTCATTATAAACTTTATATAGGTATAATTAAAGTTTAAATTTGGAACCTTTAGATATACAAAACAGATTACAACTTTTCTATATATATAATTACCTTCTATTTTTAATTATTTTATAATGCTAAAAGTATTTTTAATCTTAATAAAACTAATTCTTTAGCATAGATCTTCTTTGTATATACTATTTTTTTTATTACTTTAGTTTATATTACCTTAGTATTATCTTTCTAATCAAGTACTTTATAAGTTGGATACAAAGATATTAGTACTGCTTTATTTTCAAAAAACTTATATATGTAACTTTTTATATAACAGAATTTTTTATACTATTACTGTTATATATAATGTTTATACTTAGCAAAGTTGATCTTCTTTTAAGAATTTTTGTTTTAGTTATATATTATATTTAAACTTAACTACAGAGTTTTGTATTCAATTACAAATTTTTTTTTAGATTACAAAAACTAAAATCTTTTAGATTTTATCTTTAGTTAGACTTGAACTGTTAATCTTAACTGTAAAGATATAGAAGTTTAACTGCTAAGCTATAGAACTTATATTTTTTTTCTTCTATTATTATTTTTTTTAAATATTAAGATAAGTACTTGTGATCCGGAATTTTATTAATAGTATATTTTGTTAATAGTTATATTACAACTACAGAAAGCAATCATATAAAGAGTATATTACTAATTATTTATACAACTTTAGATATTGTCTAATTTAAGTAGTTCATCTGAAGATTCTATACTAGCTGCCATATCTAGAACTTACTTGTAGGTTCTCTATTTAAACACTTTAGTTCTTATATCTATTCACTTTTTCTGCTTACTAATAATCTTAACTGATACCAATAAAAATATAGAGATGTTAGTAGAAACCAAGCAAATTGTTTTTAAATAAATTTTTTTTAAACTTTAAAGTAAAATATCTCAACAATTATTAAACCAAACTTGGTAATTTTTTTTTATTTTAATTCTATAATTATATAGAATTAAAATAAAAAAAATTTATTGAATTTGGTTTAATAATTGTTGAGATATTTTACTTTAAAGTTTAAAAAAAAATTTATTTAAAAATAATTTGCTTAGTTTCTACTAGCACTTTATATGCTATAGCTACTAAGTCTTTAAAGCAGTTTACTTATATAAAAAATCTTTAACTTTGTACTAAATCTTTCAGAATCTTATATATTTTATTTTTATAGTTAACCTAGTATTGCTATGGCCAAGACCAATACTTGCAGTTAGAGCATATTATTAAATTGTTATGCTTTTGTAAAGTTTATTTAAACTCTAATACTGACTTTACAATATATTTCTATTACTTTGATATTTAATTCAAGTTTCACCAAGCTTTCAGACCAAATAGTCTAAAAAGATAGATCATAACTATACCTTTAGTTTATATATTCTTTGATATATAATCTTTTTTTTTGGAATAGATCCTGATAGCCTAGCTAATTCTATTTAGCCTCTTCTCAAAGACTGTCTCTTTGCTTAACTTTATGAGTTTTAGCTCTGTTTCATAGATTTAGTCTTTAAGTAATATTGTTAAAAGTTCAGATTACTTTTTTACTTAAGTCTTCCAAGTAGGCTTCTGTTTTCTATCTGGTTTTTGTGATTTACATAGTCTAAGAACATATTATAGATTTATACTACTCAGTACTAGTTTGTATTCTTTTGTACAAGGTTATATAAATGTCTAGACCTTCTAGTTATACTAGTATAATACAAGTAACAGATATCTAATTCTAACTAATTACAAAAAACAGTTAACTATAATACAGAAAGAATTACAAATTTTTATTATTACTAAAATTTGAACTCTAGATTTGCTATTTGAAGTTAACAATTTGTCTACTTTACTAAGTAACTATACTCCTTTTTTTTCTATTATTTATTGATTAATTTTTTTTTTACTTATATTTTTTATTTTTTGAACTTTTTTTTTTGTTTTGCTTATTTTTTTTTTTTAACTTTACTGATTGCTTTTTATTAAGATATTATGTTTTTATATAAATATTTTTAAACTTAACATATTGAGTTGACATCTTGCAGTTACTTTTATGAACACTTACAAGTGATCTGCCTGCACTAAATATCTAATTTTCTTTAAAAAAAAGGAATCTGAAGGCACATCTGACCATTGTCCTATAATAAAATATTACTAATATGATAACAATTTCTTGTAGAGAAGTAAAAGAAAACAAAAAAACTTATTATAAATACAAAAAAAAAACATAGAGGTATAAGAGATAAAGAGAAAAAATACAAAACAAGAAATAAAAGAGAAAAAGAAAAAATTAAGAAAAACAAGAAAAAGATATATGCAACTTTTACTATATAACTATTGAATGATCATAATTATAAGCCTGTGTCAGGCTTTTAAAAATTATAAACTATACTAAATAGAATTAACTCTACTCTTTTTCTATTTACTTAGAATATTTAACAAAAAACATATAAGATAAAACTTCAACTTAAACATAGAGATTTAGCATGGGTTACTGGTTAGTTCAGAAGCAGTATTTCACAGAGTTTCAGCAGTTTGAGACATATATATAAGTCATGTTTGTATTGCTGTATTGTTTATACAATCCTAATTAGAAAGTAAATACTACTAACTGTTTTGATGTTTTATATATTAATTATTTGAAGAAGATAAACTTTTTTTTTTTTATTAAAGCCAATGTTATCAGTAGCTACCACTTTTATTGTGTTTTTGGTCAATGCATTACATATAACTTATACAAGGTAAGTGTGCAACTAGCCACATGTGTAATGTTTGGTTACCTATTTAAGTAGTCTGCCCAAGAGTTCTACACTAGCTGCCATGCCTGTAATCTACTAGGAAGGTACTTATTTAAACACTCTGATTCTTATACTACACCCAGGTGAGTAACATCTGGTTTCTGTACAACTAAGTGCCATCTAACCCAACATTTAGCTTCCCCTTTTGTGCATTTGTCAAGCTGTTAAACATTTCAGAATATGTCACCTGACTGTAAGGTTCCGGGATACCCTCTTGTTAACTACCTACCCACTTTACAAAACATTAACAAGGCTAGCCCTTGTAGAGTTCACCCAAACCCCAGCACCTACTTCATAGCATATTCCTAGTATTTATAGTATACCTCTGCTTTGACCCCAGACTTCCAATCCAGATAGCCCGGTAGGACTGTGACCTGTCCTTAGTATATCAAGCCAGCCCGATATCCTTTTCCTCCAGTTTAGTTCCGATAGTCTGGTTGGTGGTACTCCTCACCTGAGATTCTTGCCCATCTGGCTCCTTCACATTGGTATCTGTTTTCTAGGTCTAGCCTTTACAGTAGTACCATTGAAGATCTGTGTTACCTCTCTACTCGGGTCTTTCTAAGTGGGCTCTGGTTTCCTAGTTCTACGAATTTACACAGCTATAGAGACTTATTTTAGGTTTGTATCGCCCGGTACCAGTTTGCATTTCTCTGTGTAACCAAGGTTACACAGATGCCCCATGACCTGCCAGTTATGCTGGTATGACCATAGTTACAGGTATTCTATCCCAACTGATTGACAGAATGCTGTTGCCGTAATACCATCTATGTATTATATAGGTGATTATTCAAATTTTCATCATCAATAGGTTTTGAACTCACAACCTACCACTTGGGGGGTCAACAACTTATCTACTTCACTAAGTCACCACACTCTCGAAGAGAATAAACTAAATTACTTACTTTTTACAAAATTTTTCTTAAAAAAAAAGCAAAGACATAAGGTAAACCAAACTATAGCTTATATAAGTGCTTAACTCTTTTAGAAGTTCCTTATAAGTTTTACAGTTATATAGAAATAATATATTCAATACTGTTGTTTACTTTATAAAAGACTTTTGACTTTCACTAATCACTTTTTCTATAGTTCTAGAGCTCTTTTAAGCTGGCATCACAAAGTGATAGCTTCTTTTTTAACTCTATTTTAATGCCTACTATGCATGCCCAGTGCTTCAGAAAAGTTTTCATAAAGTTTAATATATTAACTATATCATTTTTCTATAGTTCAGCATTTTGGAAAGTTTGGTCTAGATGATCATCAAAAAGAGTGTTCTCTTTATAATATTGTTTTATTTTGCTTATTATTTTTTTTATTATTTATTAGTTTTTTATATTATGTTTTTTATACTTGTTAATAAAATATATACTAAGCTGTTATTATTATTATTATTATTTTTTAACTTTGGCAGCCTTGCCAATATCCTTTATTAAGAGAATTGCATATTTGATTATACAAATATTAGTTTAATTTCTAGGTTTGACATTTTCTGACTACTATACTAGTGCCCAGAGGCAGCCTGCCACACTAGCATGAGTTGTTACTCATTGCTAAAGGGCTATCCAGACTAGCCTTTGAGGCTGTTCTAGTAAGGCCTTCTATTACTATTAATTAGTTTTCATATTGTGTTTTTTCATAAATTTTCTATTTCTTTTTTTTTCTTCTCTTTTTTTTCTTTTGCATACTTTTCTTTTTCTAGTTTTTTATTTCTTGATCTTGCTATCACTTTGTTTACTGCTCTATTTTGTTGTTTTGGAGTTTGGATTTTGTTTTTCTTTCTTCTTATACTAATGCCTTAACTTTTTTTCTATTTGCCTATTTTGCTGCATTTTTCTTTCCATACTGTTTCATAAAACTCATTTCATATTGTATCTACAATGCTTGCTAGGAAGTTTCTTGTTTCTTTTAGTAAGACTAGTATATTTTGTACTCTTTCAACTACTTTTTCTTGCAAAAGACCTTTGATAAGCTTCTTTTGTGTTTTAGTTCTTTTTTCTTTCGTTTGGCCCCAAATTGCTTTTTTTAGTTGTACTTGTGTAGTGTTTCTTTTTTTGTTCTTTAATAGACCACTCCATGCCACTGTTATTGCTAGTGTTTTTGCCTTTATCCAAAGGTTCTTGTAAGCTGAACAGACTGCTAAATGATCTTGGTCCTCTTCATTTCCTTCTTTGCACATAATGCAGTCTGGTTTTGTATAAAGGTTTGAACATCTTGTTGCTAGCTCTTTAAATGTTGGCATTCTTTCCTGTATATACTTGAAAAGTGTACTAAGTCTTTTACTTTCTTTAGTTGAGCTGCATCTAACTCCATTCTGGTTCTTAATTTTTTTCTATAGCAGTGCCTAGCAGTGCTTATTTTCTTCTTGTATTAGTTCTAACTTTTTAACTGCTAATGAAAAACTCCAATCTGCATTGTTTTTAATATTAAGAACTTCCTTAACAAAGTCTCATGTTGGGCTTTTTATGACTATATTTTCTCAAAAAAGTGATACATTCAATTTTGAAACTGGCTCTACTATAATTTTATCCGGATCTAACAAATTTGCTCTTTTTTTTGCTAATTTGTCTGCTCTATTATTCCATCTGTTATTGCTATGACCCTTTACTTTTACTAACTCTAATTCTATTTTTTTAATTTTCATTATATTTTCTATATTTATAATTAGATTATAATTTTTCTTTTTTATTTTTCTTCTGTTAGTTATGAATTGACTGCTATTGGATATACTTGCTATAGCTGCTGCACTGTCTGTATATATCTTAATTTTGCTTTTACTTGGTACTATAAGAATTATATACCAAATTGTTAACAGTTCAGTTTTGATTGAAGAAGGCTTTCTTTTGCTCTAATAGCATCTTTGTCGATTGCATATTCTTTTTTACTATCTACTTGCAACCATTCTGCTTTCATTCGATCTTAGTCTTAATCTTTTTTTTTTCCTTTTACTAATGACCTGTCTGTATAAAAGATCAGTTCTTTTTGATTATTGTTCTTCTGAATATACTTGTGCTTTTTCATAAGTAAGTTGACGAGTTTATTACTAATTCTTTGATTTTTGATTATCTTAACATCTATGCTTTTTATTATAATTTCTTTTACATGTCTTTCTGTGTCTAGTGCTTTATTCTTCTTTATCTGTGCTGTGACTTCTAATATATTTGTATTAATCTCTAACTGCCAGATATCTTTTTTCCTTACATACTTTGATAAAGAACCTTGAATCTCATATTTTTTGTATTTTTTTTACAACTTTCAACAAAACTAAGATCATTGTACAAACAATCTTCACATTTTTCTAGCATAGTTTTTTAATTTTCTGTTTAAAATCTTGTCTTCCAGTATTCAATTTGAAGTATCTTGGATGTTCTGGATACAATTTTTCTGATTACTAGTTCATCTTCTTTGTGATGTAGCTTATTGTTTATAAGAACTCATTCTTTTTGTCTTGTATCATCTAAGAGCTTGCCTACTTGTGCACTTATTTTCCATTTGTTTGGAACTGTTACTCTAAATTTCTGTTTTATCATTTTACAGCTTGGCTCTTCTATTATCTTCATTTTTAAGTTTTTAAACCAATTGGCTGGTTTGCCTTTGGCATTACTTTTTTTTAATAGGCTTAATTGTTGTTATATAGTTATTTTGTTACTATCTTTGTCTACTAGCTGATGTATAAAGCAATTTCTAGTTTTTTTAGTCTATGTGCAACAATTAGAGTGAATCTTGTTCCTAGTATTTCATGCACTCTTGTATTTTTGTTATCATAAATTGAAGTTTCATAGTTAAAACTAAAAGCTAACTGCAGATCTTTTGCTTTTAGCATCATTAGGCAAGCTAAATTGTTTTTTCACAGTTTAGTACTTGCTTTAGGAATATTATTTTGCCAAGTGCTTTTAGATGCTCCTATTAGATGAAGACTATCTTCTATTCTTATATTGGTTACTAACTCTTCTGTACCTGCTGTATTGAGTTGGTGATATAGACTAGTGATCTGCTTAAGTACTAATTGGTCTTATAATGAGTTAAGATTAACAAGATTTCTGTGATATATTATACTATTTCTTACTGATTGTATGATCTCTATTTTCCTTTTTGCTAGCCCAATTATCAGTTTATATATGTTCTCTAGTATGTTTTTTAATAATCTTGTTCTTTGTAGCATATAATACAACTTGGGTATAATATACATATTGTTAATATATGCTATTTGGCTGACTGTTAGTTTTTTGTGATCTAATTCCTATATATAAAATTGTACTATTTCTTTAGCTCTTGACTTTATTGTTGATTCCTTTAGCTTGCAGTTCAGCCAAATTCCTAAAAACTGTATTATCTTATTTTTATTTTCTTCCTAAATCTATTTTTTGCCAAAAAATATTGATCTTTCTTCTTTTTTCTCTTTGGTATTCATTGTAATTAACTTGGTCATTTTTCCATTAATTTGAATATTATTTAAGTCAAAAAAATCTTCTGCTATTTCAATGATTTTTTCCATTTGACTTTTGCTTGATGCAACCCATGTGGTATCATTTGCAAAAGTTACTACAGCCTGTCTTCACTTTTTCTTTTTCTGTGTTGAAGAATCTGTACAGCTGTTGGGTAAAGTATACAAAATGTATTCTAACTTTGAGTTGTTTTGGATTCTTTCTAGAAGTGAATCATAAAATATTCTCCACACTAATGGTGAAATTACTTCTTTTTGTTCAATTCCATTTTTGATCTCGAAGGCATCTGTTGTTTCTACATTTGTAATAATTCTTGATTGTCACTTTTCAAAGAGATTTAAAATGAAGGTAATTGCCATTTTAGATATTTTAAGTCTTTTAAGTGCCAGGTCTAATGCTACTAATAATACTGAGTCAAAAGCCTTTTTCATATCTTACAATACTAGCTAAAGTTCTCTTTTGTTATTTTTTGCATCTTCCATTAATGCATTGATAATATGTAATGGCTCTTCTGTTGATTCTCCTAGCAAGCCTGCAAAATTTGGCTCTTTTAAAATATTTTTTTACAGCATATTTGTGCCAACCTTTTGGTAAAAACTTTAGTTATACACTTGTGCAAGGTTTCTAGTAATGCTATTGGTCTTACATTACTTAAGTTATACTGCCAATCGAGATCCTTGGGTATTAGATATATTTGTGACATTTTCTATTTTTTTAGTATTATTCCTGTCTTGATGCATATTTCTGCAAATTTTCTAAGAATTTCTTGTGTTTGGCTACTAACTGCCTTGATTAATGTATAAGTAATTCCCGAGATACCAGATGCTGTATTATTTTTAAGTTCTGTTAACATTTCTAGCCATTCTCTTCTGAAATATTCTGATTCAGTTGGTCATACTAGGCTTCATCGATTTCTTCTTTAGATTGATATATATTTACCTATTCATTTTTCATTTTCTGGTTTTGGAAATTTCGTATTCGAAATTGCTGCTAGAAGTGTGATTTGGTCTTTTCCAACACCATGTATAGGTCTGTTATGAGCACTCTACTTAGGTCCTCTAGCTTAATAAGTCTGTCTATTTTAATTTTTTTAATTGGTTTGTCTAGCAGACTC
>CAJVQA010001535.1:0-25176 GCA_910591915.1 Cetraspora pellucida | reverse complement strand
AATTTATATCCAGAGAAGCCCCTAGAGGCTTCTTTAACAAATCAATAAAGATATGAGCAAAACCTCACCTTAAAAAAAAAAAAAAAAAAAAAAAATAATCTAGTAAAGTGAATAAGTTGTCAACATCCAAATGGCAGGTCTAGTATTTAAATTTTATAAATAATAAATTTTAAAAATTATATCTGTATTATGATAACTATTTTATTTTTTTTTTGGTATTAAGGTGACCTCTTTGATTTTTTAACTTTTATTAATCACTTATTGGTATTGTGGTTCAATAAACTACTATAAAAGAGCATACAATTGGCTATATATATAACTTTTTTATATTATCTATTTAAGGAGTCTGCCTGAAGATTCTTCACCAATTGCCATACTTAACACTTCTGCTTAGATGTTTTATTTTAAATCCTCTAAACCTGTAATCTGTATTAACTTACTAGATCATACTCAGATGCCCAGATTATTGTCTTAACCTTAGGACTAATTTATCCTCAAGGTAAACCCTCTAGAGCCTTCTGTACTTATTTTTACAGCTAACCTAAGTATTGCTATAACAGAACTAATACTTGCAATTAGAACTTAACTATTAAACTGCTATGTCTCTGTAGGGTTCATTTAGACCCCAGCATCTACTTTACAGCATAACCTCAGTACTTTAGTATACTTCTGTCTTTTTATCTGCCTTTTTATCAAACTCATGATCCAATTAGTCTATATAGAACTATGACCAGTCCATCAGTATATCAGGTTGGCCCAATATTCTTTTTCTTTAGTTTATTTTAATGACCTGATTGGTAGTACCTCAAGATTTCTAATCTGGAGGTTCTTGTCTGTCTGGCTACTATGACTAGGTACTACAATCTTAGTATCTGTTTTTCTGAACTAGCCTTTACAGTAGGGTTGTCAAAGATCCAGCTACCTCTCTACTCAGGTCTTCTCAAATAAACTTTTTGTTATCCAATTTCAATAAATTTATATAGCCACAAGGACTTATTTAGTATTTGCATTACCCAATTTGTCATTTGCATTCCTTTGTGTAACACCATACTTACATAGATGCCCCATGACCTGCCAGTCATGCTGGTGTAACTGCCATTACAGATATCTTAACCTAATCATTAGTAACAATTGCTATAATATGAATATTATATAGGTGATTATTCAAATTTTTACCATCAATAGGATTTGAACAACCAATCTATTACTTGGAAGTTGACAACCTGACCACTTCACTAGGTCACTATACTTCCATAATAACTATTTAATAATTAGTTAGATTAATATATCTGTAACCTTTAGTTATATTATCTTGAATAAAAGCTTAGAGCATTTATATAAAATATAATATTATATATATATAAAAGAATATTAATAACCAATATTATATAAGACTTTGATATAAACTCATTATAAGATTATTAAATGCAAAAAATAAAAAAAATAAAAAATCAGAAACCTATTTAGAAATTCTAAATAAAAAGATATAATACAAATTTTTGACAATGATATTAAACTAATAGAAGCTTATAAAATACTTTTAAAAAAATAACTAAATAAACTAAATAACAGATATATAAAAGAAACATATATACTAACCAAATTACTAAAATTATCAAAAAAAATAATATATAAGTATATTATATTAGGTTATCTAAATTAATAGTCTAAAGAGTTTTGTTAATTCTAACTATTAGTTAGTAAAAAATAATAGAAAAGATGTCAAAATGATGAATATTGAAGTTTGGATAAATTTTATAAAGATATAATAATTTAATAATTAGACTTAAATACTAGTTTAGTTTAAAGTAATATTAGGTCAGTTATAAGTTAAAATACAAAAAACTTTAATAGGTTTAATACAATGCTAAAGGTTTCTCATATAATTGAATTAGTTTAAATACTTTATAAATATGATATATTTTAATTAGTATTAACTAAAATTATTGGTAAGATAGATAAATAATAGTTATAAAAACTAAAATATTTAAATAAAAAACCTACAAACAGGTTTTAGATATAGAAACTAGTATAAAATCTTCATGTAGACTAAAATTAAATACTGACTAAAGTTATATGAGTGATTTGTTATATACTTTTTTTATATTTGTTGTTACAAAGTAGATTTTTAGCATAGCATAGTATATTATATTAGTAGTTGTTATATATTTATTATTGTATTTTATTTTATATTTATTATTAGTTATTAGCATAGTTATATTATAGTATATATTACAGTAACTGTCTCTGTCGATTGGTTGGATTGGTGTATCTGTAACCTTTGTTGCACCATCTTGAATGGGAGCTTAGGGCATCTATGCTAAGTGTAACATTACACACACATAGAGGAATGTTAATAACCAGTATTGCATAAGACTTCGGTGCAAACTCATGATAAAACTACTGGGCATAGAAAGCAAATGAACTGAAGAGTCAGAAACCCACTTGAAAATCCTGAGTAAGAAGGTAGCACAAAACTTTTGACGATGCTGTTGGACTGATAGAAGCCCATGAAACACCCCCAAATGGATAGGTGGATAAACCAGATGGCAAGATGTGTAGAAGAGCATATGACCAACCAGGCCATTGGAATCACCAGAGGAAAGGATACTAAGGTATACTATATTGGGCCATCTGGATTAGAAGTCCGAGAAGTCTTGTTAGTCCTGAGTAGCAGTTAGTAGGGGATAATAGAGAGGATGTCGGAAAGATGAGTATCAGGGTTTTGGGTGAACCTTACAAGGGTAAAAGTGGTTTAATGGTTAGCCTTGACTGCAAGTGATGGTTTAGGCCAGAGCATGACCGAGTGAGCTATAAGTATAGGATACAGAACGCACTGGTAGGTTTAGTACAAAGTTAAACATAACTTAGTGACTATAGCATATCTTTACCAGTTTACTGAAGTCACTAGTAAGATGTGATGAATGCAGGATCAGAGTGTTTAAATAGAAGATCTACAGATGGGTTCTAGGTATAGCAACTAGTGTAGAACCTTCAGGTGGACTACTTAAATTAGACAATGACTAAAGTTGTACAAGTGGCTAGTTGTATACTCTTTCTGTAATTGCCTCTGTGTTTGTATATGTACAGATGCTGGCTAACTTAAACTATCAGTAAAATCCTGGGTCACATGTACTCACCTTAACATTAAAAAAAAAATATTATAGTATATAGTAGTTAGAAAATAGGATTTTAATTGGCTGTTAGAAGTGTGATACAAACACATGACATTGGGTAACATCTATGATGTCATTATTGTCTTACAAAACTTCAAGTACTCCTATACAAGTTTTATGTATCCTAATACAATTTACTGTGCCAAGTAACACAGTACAAGAATCCCAAATATCCTTTTCACAATCCTCAAGTATCCTAACACAATCCTCAGATGTCCTTGCACAATTCTAAGTGTTCCTGCACAGACTCAAATACCTTGACACATGCCCCAAGTGTTTTAAGTACAAATAACAAATACATATAAACATTGTCCCAACTATCTCGGTACAAACTCCACTTGCCTCTGCACAATCCCCACTACTTCAAGTACAGTATCAAGAGATATCACTCAAACTTCCACTACCTCCACTAGGTAAAAAGAGATATAAAGGATACCTTTTCCTCTTCTCTGCCAATTCAAAGTTTTTACACTTTAACTTAGACATAATGATCTTTTAATTATAAAGTGTGATATTCCCCCTCTAGAATAATTCCTACAAGCAAGGTTGTCACCATGTGTTATTAATAAAAAGTTAATCTATATACTGTTATTATCTCAAACTGTTTGCCTACTGCTGTGTAGTAAAGTGAACTACTACACCTCCATCCTGTATATATTTGCAATAGTCAATCACTGTACCAGGTGACCTTATTACTTGGTTGTATAGTACCAAGAAGGCTGCAACCCTGTAACATTGTCTTTGTAGTAGTGTTTGGAACCAGTTTTATTTTTCATATGTTAAATTCAATTAAAACTGGTTTTAACATAAGAAAAATAAAATCAGTTCTAAACTCTACTTTGTAGTTATACAAATAATTATTTGTTAAGAGTATAATGACTTAATGAAGTAAACAAGTTGTTACTCTTTCAAATTATAAATTGAAAATCCAAAAACTACTAATAACAAAATTTTAAATTTATATTTGTGTTATAATAATTGTTTCTAACAATTAAATTAAAATACAGTCAAACCTCTCTATAGTTATCTTATTTATAATTATATTAACTTATAATCATATAAAATTTTAAAAGCAACTTATATAATACTTATAAAATTTAACTTTTATATAGGCACAAACTCTTTATAAACACCAAATTTTTGGAACCAAAAGTGTGATTATAGAGAGGTTTAACTGTACTTATAATGATAATTATATTAATATAACCAACAAATTATAAGATATCTATATAGTTAATTATATAGAAAGAATATAAATTAATATTAAGTGATATAAACCTAAAATAAATCCTTATAACTATGTAAATCTGTTAAAATTAATAATAAAAAACCTATTTAGAAAAACTTAAATAAAATAAATTTTTTTTTCAGTATTAAGATGATCTCTTTGATCATAGCTTTTTATTAATACTTATATTAGGTACATGTTTTATATAGACATATCTATAATGAACTATCAGATAAGTATACAACTGGCTACATATGTAACTTTTCTATATTATCTATTTAAGGAGCTTGTCTGAAGATTCCTTATCAGTTGTTGTATCTAACACCTCTACTTAGATGTTTTATTTAAACCCTCTGATCTGATTCTAGTATTAATTTCACTAGATCATAGACCCAGATTTATTCATTTTTAATCATAGGACTATAATTTTTAGACTATTTTTTTTTTTAAGATAAACCTACCAGAGTGAGCCATATTCTCTTTTATCACTAATCTGGTTTGATACTATGACCAAAACCAACACTTGCAGTTAAGGTTACCTCTTAAACTGCTATTATTCTTGTAAAGTTTACCCAAACCCTGGTACCCATCTTTCTGACTTCTTTTCCATCATCTCTTACTAGTCACAACTTGGAACTAACTGATTCTCCAGACTTTCAATCCAGATAACCTGGTATAATATACTTATGTATCTTTTTTCTCTAATAATTCTAGCAGCCTGGTTGGTTATATGTTCCTTTATATATTTTGTTATCCAGTTTATCTGACAGTTCCTATGAAGATGTTTTATAGGTTTCCATCAGTCCAATGTCATTATTGAATGTTTATGCTACCTCTTTACTTGGAATTTCCAAATAGGTTTCTATCTCTTTGGTTTCTTAGCCTTTTATGTCTGGTAGTCTTATCACAAGTTTGCACTAAAGCCTTATATGACATTGGTTTTTCACATTTCTCTATGTATATGTAATGTTGCATATCACATAGATGTTTCAAGCTTCCAATGTCAGGTGAGGCCTGACTTGGTGTACTTAAGATTGCAGATGTCCAAAATCTAACCAATCAGCAAGAAACAGTTATCATAACATAGTTATAATTTTTAAAATTCGTTATTCATAAAAATTGAACCTTAGACCTGCCACTTAAGGGTTGACAACCTATTCACTTTACTAGATTACCACACCCCACTTAAATAAAATAATAATATAAATCTTTATTAGTACTATTATAAAAACTATATTTAGAAAATAAATACTAATATAATAAAAAACTAAATAGATAAAAATCTCTGAGTAGAAGATATCATCAACAAAATTATCAGAATTCTAACCAAAAAGACTAAAAAAAAAAAATATCAGACTAACCTAATATACTAATGAATTAGTTATAATTTTATATAAACTATCAAAATTAAAAAACTGAAAACAAAAAACAAAAATATATTAAAATACTAGAAATATACTATAAAATAATACTAGAATCTAGATGAACTTTGCAAAAATATAATCCTGTTAAGATTTGTAGAATAAATAGATAAATTAACAGAAAGACTTCTTGTATCTTATTGTTAGAAAACAGACTTTATTACAACCTAAGTACTAGTACAAAAAAAATAAAATTAAATCTAAATAATCTTTAATAGAAGACAGTAACAGAGTTATTTAACCTTAGAATAAAATAGATAGAGTTATACAAGTACTGATTAGATAAGCCAAAAAGTTTAAATAGAGTACCTACAAGTAAAAGTCACATATAGTAAATAATAGATATCTTTAGAACAGAATTCTTAAATAGACAATGATTAAAATTATACAAGTAACTGACTGTACTCTTACAAATTATGTATATACTTAAGATATTACTAACTAACAAAAATTGCCAATTTGGCTAAGTAATTAACCACTCATTTAAATAAAAAAAAAACAACTATTAGTTGAAATATACTATTAATAAAATCTTGGATTGCAAGTACTCGCCTTAACATTAAAAAAAAAAAATCAATTAAAGAATAAAAAAATTATTTTTTTGTAAATTTATTTAAGATATATACATAATTATTACATAATTATTTTATTAAATAATACATAAATATTTTTAAATTTATTATAAAAATTAATAATTGAAATGCAAGGTTTTGATTTGTTAATAGAAGACAGGAGGTTAACAGAAGTGATCTGCGATTTGTGTAACCTTAACAGTTGCTCTTATTTAATCTTGATGGAATGTTAAAAGAAATAATATTTAGTTCTTTGACTGATATCATTAAACATCCATGATGTGAAGTTGATCGTTATCTCAGAGATCTTTCTAGTCAAATTTCAAGTGAAAAAGACCTCTGAAAAAAGATTCAGGTGGTCTGACAGGTGAAACCTGCACAAGGCTGATTCATTCAATGCTAGAACGAATTCATGATGTAATTAGGGCCGGGCGGTTACACCAGATGATGAGAGCCGAAAATAATTAGATAGAAAAAAATTTTTATTAATGAAATATTACTATTAACGAATAAAAAAAAATAAAATAAATATCCGGATACGCCCGGAATTGCAAAAGATAATACGATCTAAAATTTTTTTTGTTGCATTACCACTAAATGATATAGAACGTGTAGATTTCTTAGTCATGATAATTAATCAAATCAAATCAATTAAAAAACTCTATATACAAACGAAGGTGAATTAAAAGTATAGAATTCAGAAAAGGATTTGTAACTATTAAACAAAATTCATTGTTTAGTTTTCCTAACAACCTTAATATAACGAGCCAAAGATAATTGATTTAAATAACTATTAAACAAAATTCCTTAATATAACGAGCAAAAGATAATTGATTTGAATAGAGTATATTTATTATTCTTTGTTGGATACAAACATAAATAGTTGACAATACAAAATAAGATATAAAAATTGGTAAACAAAAATTTATACCTAAATTTACGTGTATTACATATATTAAAATTTTCACCATTATTGGTGAAACTGGTGTTGAATTAGTGAAATTTGGTGAAGTTAGTTCATAGCATCTCTGAAACGGACAAATCGTGCTATCGTAGATTTAAAGATCTAAATCCATTGAATAATCCACTCCCGGATGATCTAATTCCATAGAGTTATCTAATTCTATTGGAGTGACTTGCTTAACTGCAGGAAGTGATTGTTGGTCCGTCTAGTAATTTTTAAAAAGATATTAATATTTAAATTTTTTTTTAAAAAAAACATGAAAATGAATTATTACCATAATAAGATTATTAACAAATTCATATGCCTCGAATGTATTTTCTACTAACAATGAATCCGGGAAAACATCATCCAATAACTCATCGGAGACACTGTCGGGCCATAAATTCAGACTCATATCGTTAACATAAATGTTCAATGGATCACTTGCTTTAATATTATCTGTGCACAAGAATCTTTGCATATATCTCTTAAGAGCAATAACGAATTCTTCGGCTGGTATCTTTGGTTTTTGTTCTCCAGTATTTTGTTCGAAATCAATAGCTTCTAAAATTTGATTTTTCATGTCTTCATCTAGTGATTTCTTATATTTAGTATTAAGGTATTTAATTTCTTCGTTTGCGACTTGATTTTCAACTAATTCGTATAAGGAAATTACATGTTTTAATTTCAGCTCGAGATTTAAAATATGTTGAAAACCAATATTTTCCATCAAGTTTGATAATTTTAACCATTGATTTACAAAATCTTTCATGAGAGTTTCACCATTATCAGCTGAGATTCTTTTGATGAAGCATAAAAATATTTCCAAGAATGAAAGTAATTCTGTTGCATTTTCTATTGAATACATGGCTAAAATATTTGCATTCTTAAATGGATTTGATGTTAAAGGTGCTGATGAAGCGGATTCAAAGATTAATGAAATCTTGTCACTAGGAATAGGTTCTTGTGGAATTAATTCTTTAATTTCACCTAAAATTCTCATTGAACTCTGGAATAGTTCTAAGTGATACGGGAATTTATCCATTAATAGTTGGTCACCGTTTCTTTCAATATAAGCTTTTTCGGAGACTAAAGTTTGAGCAAGTTCCATTTCTATAGCCTGAAGATCGAACATTATATCTTCACCTTGCCCAATTTCAAGGTTATGTTGACAGTACCGAAGTATCCTATTATCCCACTCATAATTAACAATGTTTGATCGTTTTATTGAATCCAAACGCCTTGACGGAATATGATAAGGATTTGTGGCTTTTGTGACTCTAACCTGAGTTGAAGTAACAATTTCTTCATATACCCAAGGTGTAGCTTCTTCTAAGAATTTTAGAGAAAGACAAGATCTTTCTGGAATTGCTATAACTTCCTCCAAGAAATTATTATGTAAATTGACCAAATAATCTATAATTGCGCACAAGAAAACACCAGAATCCCTAGCCTCCATTAAACCGAACGTCACAGAATCATTAATCGTAATTTGCGGATGCCTGGGTAGTTCATGACACTGATATCGAGTAACATTGTCAATAACCGCATTCCAAGCATTAGCAAACTCCTCAAAAGAAGTATTTAGGGTTATGCAAGTATCAAACATTGTTTCATTCTTTGATTCATCAATAAATTCTTTGAAAGTATAACTAACTGCCTTTTCCCTTTGCAATCTATAGGCAAGTTTTGAATGTAATATTTTAATGAAATTAACAATAGGATAAAGATGCTTGATTTGCGACAAATTCTTTTCATGTTTGAAGTAAACTGCCAAAAATGGAAATGCTTGAACATTATGATGCATATCTCTAGAGTAATAAGCATTAAGATTTTCAAAACAAATTGTTCCAAGAGTTCTCCACAATCCAGGAAGATATTCTTTACAATGTTGTGGGGACATATCTAACGTTTGACTAATTTCTGTATCAAGAATGTTACTAGATACTTCTGCTGCATTCATTGCATTTCTCAACGAAGTGCTAAAGTTTCTAATGGTTTGGGTGACATTATTAATCAATGGTGTAACATAATTTCGAGCAAAGTTTGTTTCCCAATGTTGTCTTGCGTCTGAAGTAAACAAACTGCTTGGTTTAGAATGATTTGGGTTATTTATCATCTCGACCAGTATAGAATGGAACAATAGTGCTAAATTCTCATCAGAAATATTAAGAAGTTTCTTTAAAACAGCCCAATCATTTTCAATATGTTTTATACAATAGTCAGTAACATCTTCGTAAGTATTACCATTTTGCTTAAAGAAATTATTTGTGGCCTCTGATGGTGTTGAAGCTAAGATAAGTGTATGAACTATCAAATGTAAAGTTCGATATGAAGTTGGACACATCGCTCGAACAGAATGTTGTTGTGAAGGTTCGGGTTTATCTGAAACATATCCTGCTTGATCATTTGATACCACTGAGAGGACAATGTCTTGATCAAGTCGTGTGTTGCCAGGTGCGGCACGATGCCCACTTCCGCCTAATAAAACGGGAGTTGTTTAATAAATGATGAACACAACAGAAACACAGAAAACAAAAAGAATTATCTAAACGTTTTATATATCACGTGCTCAATAATTCTTTATACATCCTGCAGTGTTCCAAAATAATTAAGCATTTTTGACTATCGAGCTTACCAATCGTATTTCCACACCCAGGGCATATCGCCGTTACCATTGCGCCACCACAATTGCCTATTACATATTTAAAACCACATAGGCATTGATATCTATCACATAAACAATAATATTTTTATTACTATAATAAATTTTGGTATATATCGATATGTTAAATATAATTAAATTTTACCTTGACACACCTCCCATAGAAGCAACCGCATTGAACAAAGCAGATTCCTCATCTGATTGGCATGATAAGATAAACATGGAACTACATCCTTCTATTTCTTGCAAATAAGTAGTCAAGGGTGAAAAATCGGAATTCATAGAAGCATGTAGTCCAACTATATAAATAAGTACCGACTTCATGATTAAGTCATTACTTGTAGTGTCAGTTCCAATCTTATATAAATTGTGGGTATTTTCTAAAACTTTGGCAACCAGTTGTCTGTAAGCATCTGGAAGACTTGTCATGTTATCAATTTTTGATTTTAAATGTATAGATAACTCTCTTTCTTTTTCATCCCATTCACGTGAAGCCCTAACAGCATGGAGTTTCATGACAAGCAATCCGATAAGAGATAATCGTGAATTTATTGATCCTTTATCGACCTTTTTAAGGAAGTCATCGATCTGTACTTTATTTCCAATTCTACGCATATTAGCATTTGCGATTTCGGTTTCTGGATATTCAGAAAGATGCCAATAAGGATTAAATGGAAATCTTGTTGAGTCACCAGACTCCCAAGAAAAATTAATGAGCCAAGGCAATTCATCAGGCCGTTTCTTACAAAACCTTCTTACATCATCGAATGAATATCCACGTCTTCTTAAATCTCGAAGGAAATATATTCTTAACGAATATATTAACGGATGCTCTACTTTCAATGCTTCAATGATTTTATGTAAAAAGTTGGTACCGTTAATCCCTTGGATACCATCAAGCTGATATGCAACAGAGGCATTTTCATCATTGATGACTACATCAAAAAACATTCTAACAAATTCTTTTAAGAACGCAACAGCCGAGATTCGTTGCAATGGTTGTATTTCTTTTTCACATAATGTTCTTAAAGCATGAGAGAAGTAGGATATTAATTTTTCTATAGTCATTTTTGCAAAAAAACAATGTTGAATGATATCACAACATAAGGTGGCCATTTTTAAGTCAAGGTCTGTAAGATATTTATCGATTTCTTGAAGTCTAGGATAAAAAGTAAGAATCCCTGGTTGGCCCTTAATAAGTTGGAAAAATATACCTTCGTGTACTGTTTTTTCTGTTTCAAAAATTTTTTGAATAATTATGCCCATAAGTGGGAATGGTTGATTTGCAAACAACCTTCGATAAAGCCAAATTCGTAAATCTGATTCTAGAGGAATTATATCAAGGCATCTTAGAATAATTTTTCGTTTAAACACCAAATTTATTTCAGTCGGTTCAATTTCATCTAAAACATCGAATAAAACATTCAAGGCCTCTACCGTCAATATTGACGCTGAATTTTGGGCAAGAGAAATAATCCTTGAAATACTATGTGGTTTGATTGATTTGATGGAGAGTAAATCGTTACAAAATTGTAATAATTGAAGGGATCCTAATGTTGAAGCTTTCGGAATTTCTTTACTGAATGAAAGAACTTTAGTTGCTTCATATTTCCATTGATTAACTTCTTTTTGTTCGTAAGCTTCATTCACATTTGTGTCTTTGCTAATTTTGATTAATAATATTTCTATTGCCTCTTTAACTAGAGTTATGGCGTCACCGGATTTGTTTTTTAATTCTGGAGCTATTGTTGGGCATATTTGAGCTAGTTGTAATTCTGCCATTATGGAATTTCCATGAATCCACCAATAAGTGTGTAAATTTATTGGATTCAAAACCTTTTCTTTTCCAAGTCTTCTTTCAAAGATTGATCCTAATAATTCAGGATCTTTGTTACCAGGTTCATTACATGCTATAACCGAAACGAAATCTTTGAAATATAAATCTGATGCTCTATCCAATGGTGATGTCTTTAATAAAGGAATTTCCGCTCTGAGTTTTTCAGTGAAATTTTTAAGATATTCATTAATCACAGAATCTTCGAGTTCACCAGATAGGTTGCTAACGTTATCGGGATTTTGGTATAATATATTAATTTCTTCCTGATAAATTGGTCTAAAATTATCAATTTGTTGCATGAAGTAATAAGAAAATGGAAATTGTAGATTGTAAATTCCTAGAGGCATAGTATATAAATCTGGTGATGGCTCTGAAATTTCTTCGATATTAATTATTTTTTTATCATTAAACATTTCTAACCAAAAATTGAGCAAATAATTATCTTCATCTGATATATTTGGCTTATCTATTAAGAAGAAAGTTTTGGTAGCTGCGAATCTTTCAAGTGCACATAAAGCCTTTGCAATTGGTCTTCTGACAAATCCTTTGACATAAGCCTGTAATGCTGCTAAAAATGATGGATACCTATATAATAATTTCTTATTGGATGCTACATCATATTGCCAGTTTTTAGGTGCCTTTTCTTGAAGCCATTGTTGGGTGCATGCTTTTATGCACTCCAATAGAGTTGGATGTTTACAAATTTCTGAGCTCAGGATCCTAATTTAATAATTTCAGAAATATTGGAATAGCGTTATAAATAAAGATATACAATAAAAAAAATAGTATTAAAAAAGAAAATTTACCTGATATGCTCAATGGATTTTATATTCGAAGGATATTTCATACACAACAAGCACCATAATAATTCTTGTTTCAAAATATCTTCAAATTTGTAAGTAGTGTTAATAACATCATTCAGACTTCGATCCAAAAGTTTTGATAAAGGTATTTCTTGTTCGGATAGTGTTTCGATCGTTATTTGATCCCATCCGCACATAAAATTAAATGTTGCCAATGAATTTTCTTGCTCTCTATGAACATGCAATATAATGCATGAATGTTTTGTTTTCATCTTTAATTCAGGCCGTGTTTTCTTTTTAATTACATAATCGTTTTTAAACTGTTCGATTATAAATTTAGCTAATTTAATACATCCAGCACTTATCGTCGTAACATCACATTGGAGAATCAACATTTCAGTTGCAGAATTTAGCCAGAAATGTTTAACTCTATTTTGAAGCTGTGCTTCCGTTTTGAATGTCGATAGTTTATCCACTTGACAACTGATTGTGTCTTTCAAACAAGCTTCTACATCTGTGTTAATGTTGGAGAATGTATTAATGATAACTTGAAGTCCCTCTGAATAATTTTCATTTTTTAATTTATCTAGAGAAGATTGAATATATGTTGCAAGATCATTATGACATTGGCCATTATAGTAAGTATTTTTCCAAAACATAATTTCATCTGCATCCAATCCTGATTTTTCTGCCCTTATAATTCCATCACTTGAGGCAATTGCAATCAGTTTTTCTTTACACTTTTGAAGGATATCTACATCATCACTATCCGGATATCTCTTAGTAATGTCAATCACTAAACTTTGTAATGTTTCATCAGGATCAAATCCAATAAATAGATCCTTTTGTTTAAATTCCATTATTGGCATGACCGAGTTAGGGCCACCAAATACTTTTGACATTTGAGTTACCCATGTAGATAATTGCTCAACTATCTGAATATTTTGAAGTGTTAAGATGTTGTTGATTGTCATTTTTTGTTTTTCGAACCGATTTAGAAGTGGTGGATCAGCTGTCTCAAGTTTCTTCTCATCAAGTACTAGAATACATCTAAATGTTTTATTGACAAAACTAGGCGTTTGAAAGAAATGTATAAATGTGATATATTGATCCGTATTAGTATCTTTCAATAAGTTATATGAAACTACAGAATACACAATGTTAATATATTTACAGCATAGGATTCGCATAAGCACCGAGTGCCACTCTAGTATAATATTTTGGATCGTCTGCACTACCTACAACAATATAGTTTTGATTCCACAGATCATAAAGACTTCCGTAAATAATTTCCAAGTCTGTCAAGATTAATGGTCTTCCAGCTTCAACACACATCTACAAAAAATCTATTCATTAAAAAATGTCGACATGTATATTATATTAAAGTTAAGGCTCACCATAATTCTGCTTAACACACTATAAGAATAGTCGTCTCGATCATCAGGGAATTGAGACCCCAAGATAATGACAGGATCTAAGCTTCTACTCCTCAACTGATAAGTCAACAAACTAACAATTGAATCACTTTTTCCAATGACCATAAGATGCCTTGCCCCTTCATCATCCAAATTCGCATTAATCAACTCTTCGACCGGAATAGGAGTATATTCCCAATTCTTGGCATCGTTAGATAATCTAAATACCTCTCCAAAATAATGCTCACACAATTTCTGAGTTTGTTCCGGATCTGTACCACCAAAATTTCGAACTAAGGATTTCTGAATATTTTGAGGTGTTAATTCAGCCAAAGATAATGATTTTACTAATGCGTAGTAATCACGAAGACCATGGAAATTAGGAAGCTGTTGTCCAGTTTGTTCGTAAGATGAATAAGCATCTGCGAGTGGTTTAAGAGAGGTGCTTGTTATCTTAGAACCGCCAGGATTGGTCTTTGAGCCTAGTAGATTAACTGCTGTGTCTATCAGGTCATCTAGGTCAAATTTCGGTCTAACAAATATTTTTTAATATCAGTGCAACACATCATT
This sequence comes from Cetraspora pellucida, assembly GCA_910591915.1. Classification (NCBI taxonomy): domain Eukaryota; kingdom Fungi; phylum Glomeromycota; class Glomeromycetes; order Diversisporales; family Gigasporaceae; genus Cetraspora; species Cetraspora pellucida. The sequence goes on along the minus strand of CAJVQA010001535.1, from coordinate 10,546 downwards.
AATCTAAAAACTAGAAAGACATACAAACCTTTGAACCAATAAAGCTCTACTACTCTTGCTATTATCTAATCTCCAGTTAGATATACCAATAAAAGCTACGGTAGGACCATCCGAAGGATAGCTTGGTTCAAGTAATGAATGAAGAACTTTTAAGGGATTGAATGGACTTGTTTCGGCCAATCCAACTATTTAAAAGAATTTGATGTTTAAAATAATACATATATAAAAAAAATATAAGATGAATAAGAGTAGTTTGACAAAGTAGCAAACATAATCGACTCATCAAGTGCAAGTTTTATAATTGTCCTCTAACTTGCAGTGCAGACTAGAGATTGTACCCGGGTTTATTAAATCGTCCGCATTATCAAGGTAATTTAACTATAGAGCAGACCCGCCATAAGTTCTCAAATAATTTGTGATCCATTGTTTAAAATTTTTACTTTCTATATAAGCAATTTTTTCAATTTGAGATAAATGCTACTATGGAAATTCATTTGAGTAATAATGATAAAAATATACAAGAAACATGGGATATTTTGGCAAATTAGTTCGTGATCAAATGATCCGATTCGAAAGTTTGATTCCTCTGATGGGAACCGTATTCTCGATCAGATTACTGGGCCACGAGATATCCCATTTGAAAATTGATAAGAGCGTTATGACAAATATAGGTATTGTGACAAATTGAAATATCTCATGATGGAACGATCAATTCTCTCATAGAGTTAAATTACTATTATAGAAAGAATAAAGTTATGTAAAGATCGCACAAATCTGACAACTGGAATACTAAATACGCAGATTCGTCAAAATACCCTATTCACCTCTACATTCTGATAAATATAAAAGAATATTACCTTCATCAAGTAAGACCACGCTAATTATTTTAAACTCTTTAGAACTCGTATTCTGATAATTAACAGCTTTTTCAAATACTTTGATGATACCATCAGATGTTGAAGATGATGAACCTTGATAAGGGATTAAATAAACCTATATAAATTATACATTATAAATTATTAATTATTTTGTAGAATTAATATGTTGTTGTAACACACATGTAATGAAGCAATACATAAATACCTGCGGCAACTCCTGAAAGTACTTGTCATTTGAATCAGAGCCTTTCAAATTCTGACTTACAAGTCTTATTGCTAGCGATTTTGAGGAGCTAAATGGTAATGTATTTAGGGCATGATTAATTTACTATAATTAATCATACGAAATCTATAGAATAATATTTACCCAGGGGCACCAATAATAAATACAGGAATCTTTGTTAAAATACAAACTATCATCACCAAAACATTTTCTAAAAGTGCTTCATTATGTGCAGTATTTGGTGGACAAATCATTCTATTAATGTAATCTTCTTGCTCTTGTCTAATAATAGTGCTAAACTTAACCTCATCAAATTGAATTCCATTAGTAAGTAATAATCTAGCCATTTTTTCTCTATACGTTTGTCTAATAGATTGTTCATACATCCTACACTGATAACAGAGTCCTAATGACAATACATAACATCTAATCGAAAGTTTAACACCATCTGCTGGATTAGGATATGGAGGTAAATTTTTTCTTCGAATCGGAGGACGATTCGTGAGACCTTTTGCAAAGAATTTTACTAGAGTTATTGCACGCTTCACGTCTCTTAGACTAACACTATAAGGTTCTTCGATGTATCTAATATATCGTTGTGATTCAGCCAATAATTTTGCAAATATATTATTATCATCATATTCTCCTAATGATTCAGAAACCATTGTCTGAATATACTTTTCTTCCTCAAGAGCTTGAAGAATTCCATAATCCCAAACATAGTCAAGAATTTGATCTGGTAATGGTTTGACCTGATAAACCAATTCATTTCTTTCCTCATATTTAATCTTTTGCTGTACCTTTAATCCCACACTACTCTGACTTTTAGTACGTCTACGATAAGGATTACAAGCAGCAAAAACACGAATATTATAATGGACTTCTTTACCTAACCACCGTCTGTGGGCTATGAGATCGGATAGAAGTCCCATGTGATTACAAGTATTAATTTCATCGAAAAATATCCAAGTTTCCTTCTCTTGAGATTCATCCTGAATCATTGTCATGAAAGATTTTATGATTTCTTCGGAAATACCTGCGTGTAGGTTCAGCGCATGAAACTTGACTTCAACTACCCCGGCTAAAAATCCAATTAAACTTGTCTAAAAAGCAGATAATTATATAGGACTTCTTTTAGTAAATGAATAAACAAGTTATTGTATTAAATTTTATTTAGTGGGCGTTATTTTATTGCCACCCTGTGATCCTGAATTCTTTAAAGCTGTGCAACAAAAAAATTCATTACGAACTTAAATCACGGGTTGTTTAACTTAATTACTTGGTGTCAATAAAAAAACAGCATTCCTTTATTTATTGAGCTAAAATAAATTACCTTTCCGCACCCGGCTTCACCGCAAACGACCACCTAATACAAATCAGGGTTAAAATAAAATTTCGATATAGTAATTTCAATTGACGTGATGATTTACCGGAATACTAGCACGAGCTCTTAATAAAATTAAAGCCATCTTAATTAAATTATCTGCAGATAAAGCATATCGAGGATATTTAATTTCATGTGTAGTCTTTCTTGCCAAACTTTCCAATTTTTTCAGCAAAAGTTTCATCTCCATCGTATTATAATCTTCCAATTTAAAGTTTTTAGAATCACCACTTATACATTGACTTTGTAATAATTTTGTTACATTGTCTGGTACTTTTTTTGCATTACGATATAAAGCACAAATAGAATCCGGTGCTTGAGACAAGAAAAACACTAATAAATGATTTGAATCTTCCCATTGAACAATTGTACCCAATCTATCATCATTTAAAGGTGTTATAGATTCTAATTGAGCCGCTTTGGTCTTTACTGAACGTGTGGCAAAATCTTTGGAGGCAATAAGTAATGTATTGACTAAAGTTTTTCTAATGTCTTTTTCTTTAGTCATTAATTTTAAATTATCAACTCGGAAGTAGGAACTTAAAGATAGTCCAATTAATTGATTTGCCAAAACATTAATAAAAATTTCGACAAATCTATATGATGAAATATCACTATCATCTTTATCGTCAAACAAATATTTTTTGATAAGTTCTCTACAACGACTTTCCGGTAGTGGCACCGTGATATCAGTGCCAATGGTATTGAACAAGAGATCTTTCTCTTCAATTGTTGATTTTTCATCCGCTTCTAAATAATGACAAACAATTTGAATTGGGTTATCAATTTCTTGAGATACAGAAAGATTAACAATATCCCAAGTTATGTGTTCGCTGGAAAGACATTCGACAAATGGCAAAGATTTGAGTAAATACTGTCCAACAGTTGTTGCAACCTCAATGAAAATAGGAGTGTTGGGAAGACAAACTATATCCGTATAATTAGAAACCATTCCTAAAGTTAACAATTCAAATAAGAATAGGTTAACATCACCAGGATTATCTGCAGATACTATATTTAAATGCAAACTTTCAACTGGTCTAATCTTATGTTCTTTTAAACGCTTAACAAGTGTTCTAAAATCAACTCCATCACTAATTAGAAAACTACGAGGAATTTTCTTCTTATCAAAACTAGCATTTTTAATCCATTCCGTTTTACCCTGTCCTGATAATTCTGATGATACACGTCTAACATCTGGACATAACTCTTGATATATTCCTTTCATAGAATCTACATCAAGTCCATTGGTTACATGAATATCCTGAGAAAATTGATCCAATATATGATGTTGAACTTCGGATTCTCTGCAACATATAAGCGCCAATAGATATTTATCTTTGATATTTGTCATCCGGCTCATTGATCTAATCTTGTTAACAAGATTATACTGCAACTCAAAATCCACTAATTCTAAATTAGCGATGCAGAATAAATGGCCTTCATATCCACGATCAGGCGCAAAGAAACATCGTTTAGTGAAAATAGAAAGTTCTTCCATAGTCGTTGAAGGAGTGCATATCAATATTTGCCACGGCTGAGGATAAGATTTATGGTTGGCATACAGTGACATGATGATATTTGGCACAAGAGATTTATTACTGCATGCGGCCACAAATAATTTTCCAGGTTGGACAATATCTGATTTTATGCGTTCTCCCGTGTCTTTGATTTCTCGTATCTGTTTGGGAATACTCTCAAATATATCCGCCAATTTGGACCCTATACTACACAGAGTACTATAATAATCATTAGTATTATCATGAGTATCATCAATAATTTCCATTTGCATTTGTGATCTTGGTGGCGGTAATCGAGCAGCACTGTTCACAAATGTTAAAAGTATTTGACATTCTTCGTTGTTTGCAGCTTTATCTTTGGCATTGTCATTAAAGTAGTCATGAAATGCCAAGATGTGGCGTGCAGGGAAGAAGGTCAAATAATAATGTTCTTTTTGTGCCATATCAACAATACCTTCCCTAAAATACAATATAAATGATAAATAACCCTTTTTAAACATTAAAAGAATACAATCAATTTAGGAACTTACCATTCAACCAGATGTTCATTTAATTCATTTAACAATTTCTGCATATTTTCGATTCCTTTAACACTTTTATTAAAATCTCTATAATTAAAGTGACCTATCTGAATTAATTTAGAAGCAACATTTATAATCTCCTGTGTAAAATCTACTTGGATCACAAATTCGTTCATTATTTTTTTAGCCCTTTCTTGGTGCTCTTGCTCTTTTTCAGGCATTTCCATATCTATAGTTACACCAGGTTTAGCTATTAGCAAAGCGCGTCCTCTTAGATCTTGTAAATCATTTAAAGTGTACGGTTTTTCATTAGGCTCATCTTTATCGTCCATAGAGTCAGAATTAGCTGAAAAGGAGTTGATAGGATAAGATAAAGTAGCAGTGCATTTATCATCATTACTAATTCGTTTAAATGTATATGTTCCAATCTTAACTGCATTAATAATTCTTTCTTGAGTAACTTCAGTTCTATTATTAATATTTTTATACATGTTTTCTAATGCTTTTCTATTACTATTACACAAAGTAATCTTTTGTCCTAATACTGGATTTTGCTCTGTTATTTCACAGAGTTTTTTCAAAAATGTTTTAGGTTTTAAATTTTCTACATTCTTTAACAATGGTAATAAGAATTTTTTAACTTGAATTAATGAAGAAACTGTATCTTCTTGAATGAGACGTTCATCAGATTGATTATCCACACCATTAATTATATTGGTTATATCATGTTCCGCCACAGACTGAAGGAATCGAATAAATTCATCGGCAAGCGATAATGATTTAATCAATTCCCAGCAATTTTCGTTAACTGAAGATAAGGACCGATCATGATATTCAAAGAAATCATTAAGTCTTCCAAGCCATAAATAGTTTCCATTTAAAAGTGTAAGCTGCGTTTCAATCCAATCTTCTTTTGTGTGAGTTACCTTAAACATTGATACCACCTCATTCAATTGTTGAAGTCTTTCAACATATATAGGATACCTTGATACATAAGTTAAAGTTTTTATTAACTTTTTATCCGCTTTCAAATTAATCAAATCAAGCTCTGTTTTAATATCTTTAACATTATGCCAAAATGTACTTTCTTCAATGCAATAAAGGGTTTCCCATTCATTGGTTTTGTATTTCATGATCTTTTGTTCATATATTTTGGCAAGTGATGGTATAATATTTTGTGCCAATTCTTCAATATTAATTTCTTCTTCACTATTTATCTTTTGATTAAATATATTTCTGAATGTTTGAAGATTTGCTAATTTATATGTTATTTTCGCAGAATTTTCAGTAATCTTGTGAGATTCCCAGTGATTATCTGCTAGAGTTTCTTGAAGAGTTAAAGTGTCACATTTTGATCTTTGTTCCATGTCTTTAAGATAAACATCAACACCTTTAATTTTTTCAACTGGACAAAATTGAGTATAAAAATAATGAAGTTGTGCTAATTTTTCTTCATAATTTCCACATTGAATACGAAGTTTGTTAATATATCCTTGTTTTATATCATTTGAATTAAAGAATCTAATCAACGTTTCATCCTCATACTTGAGAAGCTGTTGTAAAGATCTGATTGTAATAGCATCTTTTTTAATAATTTTAATAAACGCACTTAATATTGCTTTTATTTGTTGAATATATGGGTGCGCGTTCAAATCAGAGACTTTTCCGGTCGCTTGTAGTATAAAATTCCAGAATTGAGAAGAACGAAGGAGGGTTAAGGTAGTGGACGTTATGTGCAAATCAGAAGTGTTCGATAATGGATGCAAAATTTTCAATCGATCCATTATAAAATGTAAAATAGCCTCGCATGAACTGTATAACATATAATAAAATAGCATTTTAAAATTGGTAAAAAATACATAATAAATTGATGGAATGATAATGCTTACGCGTTAGGAACATTCAAAACTTCAGAATTGCAATCACAGATCAACCTAATTTTTTTGATCAAAGTCGTGTCTGTATTTTTGATACTAAGTTTTAAAATATCTTTCACCATTTGCAAAAATGATTGAACGATATTATCTTGTTGGAAGTCAATTTGATGAACTGTACTAAGAATTCTATCTTCTGGACATTGCTTAACTCTATCAATTGCGATACCCACCAATATAACCAAAATGTTCCAATGTCCTTCAACCCTTGGATATATTTGAGATAAATAAGAAAATACGGTATAGACATATCGTTCCTTCTTCCCATTAATATGATCCAATATATGCTGATACCATTGACCACAAATAGCGGGAATCTTATCCAAAGGTATTTCTTGCGGTTCGAGTTGAAACCAATAACTAAGTAAATCTAAGAACATGCACAATATGAACCATTGATTTGATTGAGAAATTTCATGGAGTACTTCAAATAATTCAGATTTATTCCAATTAAATTCGGGATTTTTCAGATTTGCAAGCATCTCCTCTGTATCATGTTTCTCCCAATTGTAAGCTGGAGAGCTTATTAATTTAAAAGATTTTTGGCGAAATGCCTCATCAACCTTTTTCTTAAAATGATCAGGGATCTTATCGAAATACTTTTTTAAAGATCTCGCGTTTGTAAAATCCGAAATTAAGTAATGAACATGATCAAGAAACGGCTTTTTAAGTAATCTGTCTCTTTCTTTTGTATGATCGATTACTTCACCCCATATCCTAAACAATTGATCCATGTCTTTACATAACCGAATTAACCACTATATTAACAAATTATAAATTTGTAAAGATACAAAGACAAGTCAAATACGTATACAGATCACATATGAATAGAAAACTTACCGCACCAACTTTTGCATATACACGTGGATCTTCAATCTTATTAAAATGTGGAGTAACATATTTAGGAAGAAATTCAAACAATCCTTGTAAGCTTATATTCCTTTCTGCAACAACATCAATAAAACTATGCCCTGGATCCACAAGAGGCGCAAGAGCAAACATTCTTTTTAGCCATTCAATAGAGCCTTGATACATATTATTACGAATCAACGCATGAATAGCAATCAAAAGAACCTCGGGAGTATCAGACAACCAATTTTCAGGTTGAAATTTATTGAGGCATTCAAAGAATACCGATGAAGGAAAATTTGGATGTAAATTCACATCACTTATAACATTCACCTGGCGCAAACAAATATAGTAGCCTATAAGAACACATAAAAATAATCTTTTTTCTTTTTCTTTATCTTTGGTTGAATGTAAACAATCTACAATGAATCGTTGAGTTGTTTCATGCCTTGTATATTCCTGAAATTGATCCAAGATGATACGATATTCAAATAGTTTGTTTCCAGTGTTAGTAGGTGTAAGTGATTGCCAGATAAAGTTTAAAAATTCGAAATCATGGACAGCTTTGGTCCAATAATCACTACCCGCAACTCTTATTTGATTCACAACATCAAATTGATTTTGTTCACGAAGAAGATTTCTCAGAACACGATGATTCCCTCCAAGGGACTCAATATACATGTCACCACTATTTTCATTCGGGTCATCCATAACTATCCTATCGTCCCTATCTTTATTTTTCTTCTTTTCCTGTTTTTTAGCAATGTAAATTGCATAAATATATCTTATCTCATCGCCAGTTTCAAAATATGAAGTTGGAATCGTAACCGGATCCGAAACCCAATAAGTGGTGGAAACTCTATGCATATGCCTACTATAAGGTTGTTTAAGCTTCACGATAGGAAATTCCCATTTTCCTAGCTCGTCGATATTTCCAACAACGCATGGGATGGCTCGTTCGGAATGATATTCAATATTAGGAGGCAGATGTACGTGAAATACTACGCTTATTGTTTCTGATGATGGGATATCATCTGCCCCACGAAGTGTTGTTGATACATAAGCACTAACTCGATTTAAAAGTCCAGATCTCGTTGTATTGGACTGAGATGAAGAGGTTGAAGATTCAGACGATTGTTGGTTTGATTGTTGATACGATTGATTCATGTATTCAAGATTCGCGGCTATACCTTGGTCATGATTATTAAAATCGATGCTATCATGACGCAATGGTATAGATGCACTACCAATTGAATTATCAATCAAGGAATTACTAGATTCAAAATCCATTTCTACAACATTTTTGTCATCATTGATTGATTCGATAACATCTTCATTCTCCATTTTTTTAATACTCTAAACGATTATACTTATTTGTTGAACGCAATTGAAATGTCAAATCATAAGATCAAATCTTGACAACAAATTGACAATAACAAAATAGTGAAAGAAAATGTTTCTCATACATAATCGTAACTTTATTTATAATTTCATCGGTAAGCTTCTCCGAAACATATATATGTGTAGTACGCAATTACGTATAAAATTGGTTTGTGTGCCATATCATTTTGGGTTTACATGTATTACCATATTCAAACTAACTATATAGTAAATTTGTCATAACATCATTATCAGAGTTATGTGTGCATATGGTTCATCTTTGTAACATTTTAACCATTGTTAAAATTCCTTTTATGAATCTTAAATTATCGAATTTTCACTATTCTAGAAGAGCACTTATAACTATGACACTTCAAGAGAAGCAGACTCTAAATATACACCGGCTACCTAGCATAGAGAATATTAAAATCATCAAAATTTTCTATTACACATCAAGCATGTCAAGTTATACAAGAGTTATATTTGTACAATAAAAGATCCGATATAAATGACTGGAGGCTTTCTTCTGTGCGTCTGATAAAATAGCTTTGTTTATCGCTATCGCTATTCGATGTCGATACCGATTTCGCCAATATTTTTGTCAAACAAAGTCCAAATTTGGATCATTATTCCATTTTTAACCCCTCAACGTAAAAATATCTTGTTTATATGATAGCCTGTGTTACAAAATTCATACATTTTTATCCAGGCAGCTTATTATGTTTCCAAATAAATTCATTATCCTGCGGAACGATAGTTAACTACCTTTAACTGTCATCCTTACCGAAGAATACTTTGCAAAAATCTTAAATTTTTGTGAAAGCATTAAAATACTCTAGATTAGGGATTGGAACTGTCCGAAATTTTTCTTAATCGTTTAATCATTTAACCGTTTAGCCGTTTAATTTAGCCGGCATTAAAATAATTCCGTACCACGACCAACATAATTCTGCCCGGAACTATAGAGCAATTTTTAGATCTAGTGTGAATTTTAAGATTATAGGTCGCCAAGAGGGAATTTTCATAGTAAATCGCAAATTTAGTTTCTTAGTAGCATTATTAAATAGGTTTTTGACGAAAGATGAAAATTTGGGGTTTTCAAAAAACCTTTGTTAATAGTGATAGTAAAAAACTAACTTGGCTATTTGTTATGAAAATTCCCTCTTAGTGACCTTTTTTTTTTTAAAAAAAAAAAAAAAAAAAGCGAGGACTTGTCTCAGTTTTTTTTCATTGATTTATTGTTACATAAGAATATCAATTTACAGATATATTATATAAACTATTTATGAAAACTAGAGACTTATGCTACTTTACCTACGACCCATATTTTGCTAAGAGGGGTCAAAGTTTCGCCTAGTCTATGACTATGCTATAGTTAAATTTTTGGTTATATTGGGTAAGTTGTATTATTTTTGTATTTAGTTTAGAATAATTAATGAATTAGCTATGATGTAGAACCACCATCATATAAATAATTAGATAATTTTAGATAAAAAGGTTGAAAAAACTTATAGACAATTGAGACAAGCTATCACAAATAGACAAATAATAAAATCCTAATGTTTGTTATTATTTTGGTTATTTTCTAAAAGAAAAAGCCAAAACATCAGCTTATAAGACCTTATATAATAATATGTTAACTCTATATTACTTACAAATCTTTAATTTAAATATATTATATTTTTAAAAGATTTAGTATTAAGTTCATATACTTTTTTTTTTTTTTTTGAACTTTGGTGACAATGCCAGTTGGTTTTTATTAGCTTAATTTTTGATATAATACAAATTTATGGTTACATTTTAGGATCGATTATTACTAGTACTATATACTATCTAATTTAACACCACTGACTTCAC
>CAJVQA010001534.1:0-25179 GCA_910591915.1 Cetraspora pellucida | reverse complement strand
TTTGTAAAAACTTCAATTGAATTTCAATAAAGTTAAAGGCATGGCCTCACCGCTAATATTTAAAAAAAAAAAAAAAAAAAAAAAAAAAAAAATGAAAGAACTTCTAAATAAATCTAACAAATAAGTCAATAGAAAGAAACAAGTCAAAAAGCAAACAAAGAAAAGACAAACTTGCCAAATAAGCTTCAAAAAATAAAAGTTTTGGGAAAATAGCTTAAATCTAAAATCACAAATCTGTTTAGAACATGTAAGCATGTGGAAAGACAAACAAATAGGTATATACAAATATAGACAGAATAAATATATAAGTATTACAGACTGCATGTGATTGTAAACAAATAAGAAAGTAGCACAGAATATAGCCAAAGATGATAAAATAAAGGCAGAAAAGTCAATGATACTAAAATTAGTAAGTGAAAAAGCAGAGGCAGTACTAAAACTTATAAATAGCAAAGAGTTAAAGCAAGAACTAACAAATAAAGACAATCACTTTAATGTAAAAGATATAGTTGTAGCAGCATTATAGAAGACAAACTTAATGGAAACAATAATACTAAGACAAATATATGAAGCAATAATTAAAGTAGACATAAAAAACCCAACCAGTATAGAAGAAATAAATTGTTTAAGCCAACACCCAATAGCAATAAAAAGCATAAACAGTAAGAAGAATCAAACAATATTAAAAGAAGAAGTAACTATACTAAAAACATTATAGAGAAGATGAGATAAATGTCAGATGCAGTAGATATAGTAATGAAAGAAAAAGAATTATAACAGAACACAAGTGAAGAAGAAAAAGAATAACAAAAAAAAAGAAGGAATAAAGAAGACACAAAAGATACAAAAGACATAAGTGTGACAATAAAAATAGCAATAAACAAATACATAGAAGAAGAAATTAAAGCATTAAAGACAAATATAATACAGCAAGATTGTTAAGATATAATAACAACAATTAGAAGTTAAGAAAAAGAAGGAAAGAGAAGAAAGTAATAGAATTACAAAATAAAAAGAAGCAGCTTTATAGAGGCACTATTAGAACAAAGTATATGATCACTTGTGAACAGAAACTGCAATAAAAAACTAATATTTGTAACAAAAATATCAGCATATAATATGCCAGGCAGCTTCAAAGAAGAAAGAACAAAGTTTGTAGAAAGACTACTAATAACTAACAAACATGTGATAGAAGTTAAAGAGGTGTTTAAAAAGGGAAATGCTTAGATTGTAGTCAATTTTAATTGTAAACACAGTAGAGAAGAAGCAATTAACAAGATTCAAAGAAAACACAATGACTGGTTCAAAATGATCTTTAACACAAAAGAATATAAAATAAAAGTAAAAATAAAAAAAAAAAAGACAAAAAAGAAAGAGAAAACAATAAAAGAGAAGAAAGATACAAAAGTGAAAAGAGAAATAAAAGGCAAAATAAAGAGCCAAAGAGAAAAGAACAAAACCAAAAAAAACAAAAAAAACTTAGTAACACTTATAATATAAAATTTATTGAAAGAAATCTCAGAGCAAAAGATTAAATACCTAGTAAAGAAAATAGAAAATATATCCTAATGTGAAATGAGAAAAGCACATATAGGATGATAGCAGTAATTAAAGTTAAAGAAGTGGCTGAACAGATATTCTCATAGTTAATTGCTCTAAAAAATTAAAAACTAGTAAGAATGACAGTAGGCAAAAAAGAAAAAGAAAGAAAAAAAGAAAGAAATCAATTTATAACAAGACTAAAAGGAATACCAAAAGAAATATTAGAACTAATTTTTCTAAGAGAACTCAAGGTTAGAAAGGTAATAGCAATATATATACTACTAAATAGATAAGAAAGACCAAGAAATTATGCAGTAGTATCATTTAAAAGTCAAACAGACATGAATATGACTATTAAAAAAAAGATTTAATACAATGAAACTTTAATGTTCTGAAAATGCAAGACCCAAAGAGATGATAAAAGAATACAAGAAGGTAGCAGCAGAGAGCAAGAAACACAAAAGAACAAAAAGGTAATATAGGAAGATACAAGCTCAGAAGAAGAACAAGAAAATGCAAAAGACTTGATAAATAGATACAAAAAGAAAATAGAATTAAAAGAAAATAGAAGTGATTAAAGAAATAAAAACTACAGAAACAAAGTGCAAGATAAAAGAAATATAGTAACCAAAAACCAAAATCAAAAAAAGACAAAAAAAGAAAAAATAGTTCAAAGAAGGCCACAAAAAAGAACTTCACATATTGAAAACATGCTAGGCCTAATATTAAAAAGACTAGAAAGACTAAAAAAAGACAGAAAGAAAAATGGAATAGAACAACCCAACCATTTCTAAGGTTGTTACAGTTGAATTAATGAACATAGACAAGAAGATCGAAGAGTTTTTGTAGAATAAGAGAAGAGTTTTTAAAAAAAGAAGAGAAATAAAAACTCCTTGTCAAGAAAGAAACATGAATAGTAGAAAGAAAAAACAAGATAAAAGTATAGAAATAGAATAAAAATCATTAAAAGAAAAATAGAAAGAAAAAAAAAAAGAAATAAAGCTGGCATGTTATAATATTAATAGACTTAAAACCAAGAGTTGGAAATTAAAAAATTTACTCAGCTAAGCAGAAGAAGAAAAAATTGCAATAATGGGAATTACAGAGACAAACTTTACAGAAAGAGAAGAAAAGTTCTTAACATATATAGTAGGCAAAAGATATGTAGGTTTTTGAACAAATGCAGCTGAAGACAAGAAGAAAGGTTTAGGTGTTGGAATTGTAATCGATAAAAAATAAGAAAAGCATATAGGTGCAATTAAAAGAATAAGTAAATATATAATAGAGATTATACTATATTTTAAACAATTAGAATTAGTTGTAATTACAGCATATATACTATCAAATAATAAGGCAGTAAGAAGAAACATTCAACAAAAAATTGTAAAAATGTCTTAAAAAGAAAAAAACAAACATAAATTATCATAATAGATAATTTTAATTACACAGTGGACAATATTCTAAACAGATAACATCTGCAAACAATAAACTACAAAAGGTTATCTATTTTCAATTAGATGAAGAAACAAGACTTTAGAAACATGTATAAAGATATGAATCCAATAGGTTAACAATATACATGGTTAAATAGAGAAGTAGTAACAAGAATTGACTATATATAAATATTAGATAGGTTAGCCTTAGGTCTACAAAAGGCAGAAATTAAAGAGGTAGAAGAGATTACAAAGAGTGACCACAAGATAGTAATAGCAGAAATATAAATCAAATATATGATAGTAGCTAAAAGCAAGGCAGAGATTAAAAAAAGAAAACAGTTAAGAACAGTATATTTATATAATCAAACAAAATTAGAAAATTGGAAAAATTATACACAAAAGCTACAGAATTAGCTAGAAATAAAAAAGGTTCTAAAAAACATTCACAAAGAAGAACAAAATAAGAAGAGGAAAGCAAAAAGAATAAACAATATATAAAATATAATAGAAGAGGTAATTATTAATTTTTTTTTAATGTTAAGGTAAGTAATTGCAACCTAGGAGTTTATTGATAATCAGTCAGCATACAACTATTGTATACAACAGCTACAGAGGCAATTATGAAAAGAGTGTACAACTAGCCACTTGTATAACTTTAGTTATTGTTTATTTTAAGTAGTCTGCCCAAAGGTTTTACACTAGTTGCCATACCTAGAACCTGCCTATGGGTTCTTTATTTAAATATTCTAGTTCTTGTATCCACCCCTACCTTATTAATTACAGCAATTGCTGCAAATATACCATAATCACTAAGTTATATTTAACTTTATACTAAACCCACTAGAGCCTTTTGTATCTTATACTTACAGCTAACTTAGACTGCTCTGGCCTAGACTATTACTTGCAATCAGGGCTAACTATTAAACTGCTATATTCTTGTAAAGTTTACTAGAACTCCAATACATTTTTTTTCTAACTTCTATCCTCTACTTTTGAACCTACAAGATCTATAAGACTTCACAAACTACCAATCCAGATGACCTGTTCAGTGAACCTGGCAGCCTAGTTAGTATATGCTTCTCTACATATGTTGTTGTTCAATCTGTCCTAGTTATTCTAGTAATCCTTTTTTGGAACCTTCTGATGGTTTAGTAGTATCATCAAAAGTCTATACTACCTCTTTATTTGAAATATCCAAGTAGGTTTTAACTTTTTAGTTTTTTTACTTTCTGTGCCCAGTAGTCTTATTATAGGTTTGCACCAAAGTCTTATGCAACACTAGTTATTGATATTCCTTTATGTGGGTGTAATGTTATACTTTGCATAGATGCCTCAGCTCTCATTCGAGATGGTGCAACAAAGGTTACAGATACACTAATCCAAATAATCAACAAAGACAGTCATTATAACACAAACCTATTTTTCAAAATTTGTCATTCATAAGATTTGAACTCTAAATCTGCTACTTGGAGGTTAACAATCTGACTACTTCATTAGATTATCACATTCCTATAAAAGAAGCAATTATTACAACAGCAAGTAAACATATACCTAAAAAAAAAGTATTTAATATAATAACTAACAGAAGAAAAAGTCAAAAAGAACAACAACAGAAAGAAAACATTGTTAAGTTACAGAAATTAATCAAGCATGCAAAAGCTAAAAAAACACAAACAGTAACAGAAAAGAAGTAAAATGAAGTGAATGAACAATTAAAGATACTAAACAAGAAAATTGATACAAAATTGCCAAAACTACAAAAACAATAGTCAAATATATAAATAAAAGCTATAAAAGGTTGAAGAAAGCTACTATTAGAAAGGAAAAAAAAAAACTGAGAATGAATACAAAGAAAACAAATAAAAGAGAATATAGATAAAAGATATGAAATAATCAGAACAGACCAGAAAAAGATAATAGCAAATTTCTTAAATAGGCCTTATAAGAAAATAGTACTTGACAGGTTTATCAAACAAACAGAAGAAAAAATGAATCTGCTAACAAACTTAAAAGAAGTCAGAGTAGAAGTAGCAGAACATTATAAAAAACCATTTAGGAAAAGAAATACAAGATTAGAAAAGATGTTAAAAGAGTAAAAAAAAATATATAAACCATGAAAAAATATTAAAAAAAAATAATATACAGAAGTTAAAAGAGAAATTGGAGAAAAAGAATAAAACTTTAAGAGAATTAAAAACAGAAACAGCTCTAGGCATATTAGGTATAAGTTACATTTTAATAAAGCAAGCAGAAAAGAAAATACAAAAAGTATTTGGAGGCTTTGCAGATTTATGTCTAGAAGAAAGAAAGATACTAATGAAATAGAAAATAGCACAGGTTTATTCAATATCTAAAAATGTTGAATAAGAATATAGTTTAAACAACATATAACTAATAACATTAATAGAAACATTTAGAAAAGTTGTAACAAAGATAGTAACAAGAAGGCTTGCCAAAGTGTTTACAGAAAAAAAAATACTCAAAGAACCAAATTACACAGGCCTTTCAAACAACTCAACAGAACAACTAGTATATATTCTCAATATGATAATAGAAAAAACAAAAGAAAAAGATAAAGAAGTATAGATACTTCTGCAAGACATGAAAAAAACATTTGACTCAGTTCTACTTGAAAGTCTAGAACTAGTATTGTAAAGAGTTAAAGTACCTAAAAGAATAATAAAATACATCCTGGATCTGTTCCATGAAAGACAATTAAAAATTATTACAGCTTATGGCCTAACAGTAAAGATAACAGCAGAAGACAGCATAAATCAAGAAGTAATATCTTTATTAATATGATAACTTTTCTATGATTCATTATTAGAAAAAATACAAGAAAATAAAATTTTAAAATATATAGTAGAACAACAAATCATAAAAAAAATGCAATGCAGCAACATCACAAAGTATTACCAAGCAGCCATTGCATATGTAAATAACACAACATGGATTGCAAATAGTAAAAAACAGCTAATAGAGATATTAAAAATAGGGATTGGAATTGCCTAAAATTTTTCTTAATCATTTAATCATTTAACCGTTTAACCGTTTAATTTGGCTGGCATTAAAATAATTCCAGCCCATGACTAATATAATTCTGCCTGGAACTATGAAGCAATTTTTAAATGATTAAACAGTTTCAATCTCTAATTAAAAATAGCAAAAGAATTTTTTAAGATGAATGATATAGAAATAAATGGATTCAAATCAAAGCTATTAATAATGAATACAAAAGTAAAGAAAGAGAAAAAAGAAGTAATCTTTAAAGGAAGCAAGATAACAGAAGAAGCAAAGAACAAAATAGTTCACTTATTAGGAATATGACTAAATAACAGAATGAGTAAAGTGTTAGTAAAAAAGAAAGCTAAAGAAATAATTAGCCAAACAATAAGAGATCTTAGATACAAAAAGATGACAATGAGTCAGATTGCATATATAAACAATATGGTAATAATACTAAAATTAAATTATATGCCATAGCTAATAAAAATGTCAAAAAGAAGCATAAATAAAATATATTAACTAATAATAAGCTTAGTGAAGCAAAAAAGCAACCTACAAAGAATATTAGAAAACTGCATAATGGAATATAAAGACCTTGAAAGCTGCAGAATACTATGAAAAGAATTAACAATAAAACAAATAAGTGGCCTACTAGCAAAACTAAACAGACAAGATAGTTTTAAACAGTTAACAAAACTAAAAATAATACAGAAGTACCAGAGAGCAGATTTAACAGAAGATATGAAAAATAGAAGAAATGTCAGAAAATATAAAAGGTTGGAAAAATAGCTTAGCTTGTCTAATATTGCTAAAAGCAAAAAAACTTAATATAAAAATAAGAACAGATGACAATTTATAAACAATGTTTGGTTATGGAATCAAAATAAAAGATCTTATAGATATGCAGTTATAGAAAAGAAGTAGTACTAGAATAAATAAAGTAGACTTAATTTATTTAAGCTAGCTGATAGATACAAAAGAAAAGAGTTTAATTATATGGCAACAGCTGAAGAGTTACTAAGATCTATTGAGTAAAGAAAAAAAAGCAGAATGGTTCAAAGCAATAAAACTAAAGGTACTTGTTAGACCAGAAAATAAAGAAGTTAAAAGGCAATTTAAAACAATCAGGCAAAATACTCAAACAATGCAGATGAGATGGAAATATATTTCAAAAGACAAAAAAAAAAAGAATAGATAGCACATAGTATACAGAACAATTGACAGTTAGAAAAGATAATCAAGAAGAAAAAGAAAAAAATACTAGTAGAACATTGGCAAATGCAGAATAAAGAAAGTAAATTAGTTATTGAAATTAGCAGATATAAGGGTTGTACAAGAGAAGATGAATACTGAAAAAATAACTGCCAACAGTAGATAAAAATAAATAACAGAATCAATGTAATTTTAGATGCATTGATAAAAAAAGATAACAACAAGATCAAGATTATAATAGATCAAATAATAGAAATGATAAAGACAAACAAATTAGTAATAGGAGAACAAAAACTTAAGAGACTAAGAATAATAGAAGAGCCAGAAGTAGAGATAACCAGGCAACAAAAGTTAAAAGACAGTATTAGTTAAAAAATAGTAGAAGTTTTAAAAAGAAATATAATAAGAAACAAGAACAAGTATATAATATACACAGATGGAGTAGCAAACTTAAAGACTAAAGAAAATATAAGAAGCAAATATAATATAAATATAGGATGGGTGCAAACAAACAAAATACAAGAATGGCCAAAAAAAAGATAGCATTAGGTCTAGAAAGTTGGCAAATATCGACAATAGTTAAGTTAGTAACAATATGGGCTGCAATATTAACAATACTAAAAAAAAAGTAAGTAAAAATATATACAAATAGTAATGCAGCAATAAAAAACATTAGTAGAGGTTTATAACAAGTATGCAAAGATAAGATTCTCAAAAAAAAGAACACAATATGGGTAATGAAAATCAGAAAGCTTATTATAACAAAAAATATTTAGATAGAATTTGTTAAGATTAAGAGCTACAGTAAAAATAAAAAGAATGATAAAGCTGATAGTCTAGCAAAAAAGATGTAATGAGTAGAGAAATAATACAAACCAAAAAAGTCAGTTGTAAAGAAATAGAATACTGCTTAAAGTGAGAAAACAAACATAGAGATAATATGTTTTTTCACCATAATAATTACCAGAATCTCATTCATCTTTTATATTTCTTTATATACTTTCTTTATAATCTTTATTGCATAAAGAATATATTTCTGAATAATCATAACAATCACTATTTTTATTACTACATTTAAGTGATAAATTGTTAAATTGCTCCAATGTGGTATAAATAACAAGATTTCATTTTTTTTCTGAATCATCAGATAAGATAAAAATTGAAAGATGAGAATTGAAAAATACATTTTTATTTATAGGTAATATGCATAACTCTGTTTTCTTTTTGTTATCTTCAATTTGAAAGAATCTAAAAGTTTTAGAGTTTATTCAAGGATCAAGTCTGGTTTTATTCTTATATCTTTTATATAATCTAGAATGAATATTATCTGTCAAAAGGCTTAGCAATTCTGTTAATTTAGTTTTCCACTTCAAATATTCAAAAGTTAATATTTTGTTGATATTTGTTTGTATATTCATATTGCTGTTTTATATAATTATACATCTCTTTAAATTAACAATAGTAGACAAAAATAAATATGCCTAAAGAGACATACTAAAAGGTCTAAATGAAATTGTTTTAGTATCAAATTTATATTGTTACCTTAATTTCAATTCTATGTTGTTTACATTTAAGATTATAAAATCCAATTTCATATCTGCCTTCTATATCATTCTCTTCGTTATGATTTAACTTGCATAATAGATATAGAGATTCATTAGTAATCTCATAATAATCATCATTTTTATCACTACCTTCTCAATATAAATTAGAATATTAATCCAATGTTTTATTGTGAAAATAGAATCGATTATAAGTTGGTTTAGATTGGAATATAGATGATACTCTTGCTTTAAAAGTATCTAATATACTCATCTTTTTATCTGATATTGCTTTCAGGTCAGAAAAAATGTATGCTTTAGATAATGATTTGATATATTCAATTCTTAAAGTCACATGATCCTTACTTGCATGAATTTTATTCACACAAATTTTAGTTACATGATCTATAATATTTTGAATTTGAGTATAAGAGATTAAAAACCATATTTGCACTATATGAAACAAGTCTTATCTTCTCTACTCCTACTGCACTAAAAAGTGTCCTTATTTTTCTGACTCTAAGAAGTTTTTTGCATAAATTCACATTTGTAATTTCTGGAAGAAGTTGTTTAACTTCATTATATACTATCCCTATTATTATTTTTTTTTTTTTTACCTTCTTTCACTATCCTGAAGATCCTTAGACACCTTTAGAATCTGTCACATCTCTTAAAAACCAGAGTTATCATTCTACAAAGATCATTGGACAGCATGTGGCCCCTGCATGTCACCAAACTCATGAGATAACTCATGCTTCATCAAGTCCACCATATGACATCCCGGGTCCCTGGCCCCATGGTGTAAGACCTACTATCCTTTTCGGTCCGCAGTTCCCTAACTTCACATGACCCACTAGCCGGATCGTCCGTATATTTCAAAGTCCTTAATTCTACCGTTATGTATTCTTAAATCGGGCTCTCTCAATGTTAGCGTCATTTGTTGACGGATTACGCCTTATCTGGTTGTCCCTGACCCTGTGGCTATGCCGGTGACTGCATTCTTTTTGTATGAATCTTGTTCTTGCTTTTAAATGGAAATCCTTTGCAGATCTTTTTTCCAATCGTGGTCCTGGCAGAGTTGTTGTCGCCCTTTGAACTCGAACTCGCGACCTTGCGATTGAGACCCGGGAGCGCTAACCACTGCGCTATCGACCCACGGGTCATCCCCATTGTTTTTTTCTTACTGACTTTCTTATCAACAGATACCTCAACTATTCTCTTGTCATATTTTTCCGTGAAATGGTACCAACATAAAATAGCATTTTGACCTGATCGAATGGCCTCTCGAAACATATGAACTATGCTTTGTGCAGAAACTAAAGATGGGTCAAGGTCCACTGATCCAGTATTCCTACGAAATATGCTTGATACTTCATCATTGTTAATAGTTGTTGAAAGCTGTTGTATTAATTCATGTTCTACAATAAGATTTTTCTCGAGAAGAGGAATAAGTTCATCATTTTGTTCAGATTCAGTTCTTCCGAAACAACCCTCTTCCAGATAAGTGACTTTTTGCTGATCGTCAAGAATTGGAACGTTTTTTACAGAAGAAATATTCTGGGAAATCATGGGTGCCTCTTGATCCTTTGGATTCTCCGCTGTCTCGTGTTGAAGCTTTTCCTTCCGCTTTCTATGTCTTATCCCATCACTAACACTTCTCTTTTACACCAAATCTAGGAATTCATCGGTCTTTCTATCCTCTTCGCAAAGTGAAGGGCTGGCAGTTACAACTACTTCTGGTAACGCTTCTGGTTCCACATTCTCTCCGAAAGGCATATGCTTCTTGAGCTGGACTGCTACAGATTCTGGTACACTGAAAGCTTCCTCAAAAGGTGAATCATCCTGTGGCTGTCTAGAATCTTGTTCTAACTTGGCAACTCTAGCCTTAAGCTTATCACTCTCAATATCACGCCTAGCACTCTCGGCAACAGTATCCGTCCTACTCTTCTCCAACTCCTCAATTCCGCTCTTGAGTTCGGCCCTTAGTTTCATTATTTCAGCTTTAATCTCGAAGTTCTCAGTCTCAAGTTTGGCATTCTTATCTTCAACTTCGGCAAACTTTTTTCTAAGTTCAGGAATCTCAGCATTCTCAGCTTCAAGGTCTATAATACGTTGCTCTAATAATTTAAGATCTGATGTCATGTTAGATATTTTTATATAAGATGTGAATTATTCAATGTTTTGTAAAAATGCCAAAAAATTTGCGTGAATAAAGTTCACGGAAAAATTTTATTAATACAGGGAAAAAAAATAAATACAATGTTCGGGACTTGCCCGTGATACATGACATTGATTCCCTAAGGAATCCGGTTCTATTATACATGCCCTATCCTTTAATAAACCTACTACTACACCCAAAACCTTTTTCAGTAACGTTTGAGATCCTACGGATTCTTTATCCTAGGGATTGGAACCGTTTAACCGTTTAAAAATTGCTTCATAGTTCCAGGCAGAATTATGTTGGTCGTGGGCCGGAATTATTTTAATGCCGGCCAAATTAAACGGTTAAACGATTAAACGATTAAGAAAAATTTTAGGCGGTTCCAAGCCCTAGTAATTTACTGCCTTGTGAAATCATTCTGGGGTGTAAAGCAAGAAGTGCTCGTCCCCAAAATAATCTAAATCATCTCCATCCCTCTCGCTTCGCTTTCTCTTTCTCTTATTCGTCTGTTTGATACTCTGAGCAGCGCCTACAGGGGGCTGTCTCCCGTTAACTTAACTAACCCATATAAACTAAGTATTTTCTCTATTCGTGTAATGTGCAGACTCTTTCGACGCCATCCCGGGATGGCTCATCAACCAACGAATAACAGAAGTCTGTGTGAACAACTGGTACAGTCGGGCTAGAAAGAGCTCCTTCGCGTTCACTCTTTCGACGCCATCCCGGGATGACTCGTCAACTAGCGAATAACAGTTAGTCCACAGCGTTTACGTGAACAACTGGTACGGCCGGGCTAGAAAGAGTGAAGGACGCGTACAGCATGAAAGTGTGGCTTATCACATCTCTAGTATTTTTCATCCCCACGTGATCTTAATAATTGTCACCCCGCGTCAGGGACGATGATTTTCTGCGGTGACAAAATGCCAATTCCGTCCGTGATAAAAGATGATTCTGCAAAAATTCTGCGATTGGCCGGAATTACGTAAAGTCGGCCAGCATTATGATCCACAAATTCTGGCCGAATTAATATCAGCCGGCATTATGATGACTGTAGACCCTAAATCCAGGCCAAAATTTAAAAAATGATCTGAACCAATTCCGTGATTTTCTGCAAAATTCCGTGAACGCAGAAAATCATCGTCCCTGCCCCAGAATCGCCGTCAAATTTTCACTTTCACGTGATGATCATCCAATAGTGTGTTTCGTTTTAATGTAACAAAACAAAACGTTCGCTTTTCAAAAATCGTTTATTCCTCAAAAACTTGCATAAGAAACCACCTTTTGAGCTCTAACAAAAAAAATTCCTTGAGTGATTTTACTATTACTTTTCTAAAACCTAGCCCTATTATAAACGCTAACTCTAACATAAATGAATTTAAAGATTTTTAAACACAGTCACGTGAAAGTGAAAATTTTGACAGCGATACTGCTTATGTGGCTTAGTCATGTGTCAGCACAAATTTGAATATTGCTTACAAGCCATAATCACGTGTCTGAAAAAATTTTGTGGGTGATCTATATAGGTTCTGTCAGGAACTACCCCAGTATCACCAACAAAATTACTATGTAATTTTTACCACTACGTGATAATCTATGAAAATAAGTCAATAACGAATCTCAATTTGGTGTAACGTTACGTGATCAGAAAAATTTAAAACAAACATTCGTTATCTGATAACACTAAATCTATGTAGGAAACCACCTTTTGCGCATTAACAAAAAGTTTTCTCTAAACGGTTTTACTAATATAATTCTTAAATTCTAGCCCAAACATAGACTCTAACCCTAACATAAACGAACTTAAAGAATTTTTGTATATCACATGATGGGAAAATTTTTGTTGGCGATACTGGGGAAGATTTCTGTCAGGGGATAACTGCGTATACTTATTTCTGCCCAAAAAGGAAATTTTTCTATGTAGATTGCAAGGTCAGGCGCAATCGTTGTGTAACGTGAGATCGAAGGATTTTCAAAACATCTAATACAACCCTTAACCCTAGCCCTAACGCTGGTCAAATCTCACGTACTTTTAGCAAAATGACAATCATTTCCTTTTTGGGCTTGTATCACTTGCAGAAATAAGTAAATCCAGAATAACTCACCTGATTTCCGCTACCTTGGCGATCACATGTCTGCACAATTTTTTCACCATCACTTTGTTATTACATTGAACCATTGTGAATAAAAGTTCCTCGCGATAGTTATTACATTGAAGCACAGTCATAATTTTACAAGATGTTCAATACTGATGAGATATATCCTGGTCGAACAGGCAAGCATGGTAATGAAATACTAGGAAAGATATTTTAGTTACTAATCATGTTTCGTTTCGATAGCTCTTTTAAATTATTTGGAAGAGACTGATCCCAGCCTTTGGTCATACGTTGATTTTTTGGAAGTAAATCATACCCTTATCATCAATTCACCACCTTTCAAAGATCAGTGGAATACTCTCGATGGTACATGGAATAAATGATTTGTACAAGCAGGAAAAGAGCTATTAGACGTAACGTTAAGGGAAGCTTTTGAGCGTAAGGTAATTTCATTTCAGTAATTTCATTCTAGTTTAATTGCAGTAAGGGAACTTCTTGACACGTGTCTACTTGTCTCGGAGTATCATGAGTCTTCCTGGCCCTAGTGATGGTATGGAAAACTCCTTGCCACGTGTTACTTGTCTTGGAGCATCATGAGTCTTCCTGGTTCCTACCATTGCGTTCTGCTCTGTTGTGTTTTTGGTTCGGTTTATTAGGGTGTTGAAATGACTAATTGTATACTCTAATTATATATTGTTATCTACTTCTACTCTATTTAATAAGGTGAACCTGGAGCGTGCCAAATCCAACCTGTACTCCTTTTGGCAAAAAGTGATCACTGAGCGACTACGGGTAAGACCAAAGAAAATATTGGAATTTTTAATTTTATTAATACATTCATTTCTGAAAAGAATCTCTATAATTATCATACTGTATTAGAACCAAGTTCAAATCACTTACGAAAAGGAAACCCTTCTTACGTTTGATGAATCAGGTAAATTCTTTGGAAAGAAACTGCGCTTACCATACCATAAGGAGGCAACCTCTTCAGATTGTAAACGTTTCCATAGCACTTTAGATTCAGATTCAACTTCCCCTGTGGAGACAAAGAAGGTTAGCATTAAATATTTTGCAAATAATCCCGCAAATTGTCTTCTCACCTTTTTTATATTTCTGATGTGCACAGATCAGACCCGGTGAAGATGTGAATGTTGAGGAAGCTAACAATGACGATGCTGTAAAAATGACTTCGATTGCATATCAGCAATTTACGAATAAATATCGAAAAATTAAAGAAGAAGATAAATGGACTTTGTCAACTGAAAAAACTGTTGAAGATGCATTATATGCATTCGGAATCCGAATAATGGGATTAGATTCGATAAACCAAGAGCTAATCAGATACGAATCCCACCAGCATCATCCGATCGTAGACGAAACCATATTGGTAAGTAATTTATATAGTATTAATATATAAGTTAAAACCAGATCTTAGTACCTTGTACTAGCTTTGCTAATTGAGTATTTTCTTTAGATTTGTCGCGCATCCGACGTGGTTTAAAGGCCGAGGATCTGCTTCCCGATGAGTCATAGTGAAAATAATTAGATAGATTCGCAAAAAATGTATATAGTTTTTATTATTTTCTTTGGCAGTATATGCTAGCACGTATCAAAATTTAGCGATTCTAGATCGTGCATTCCATGCAATAAAAAGTTCGGTACGTATATATCAACTTACACCGACTTAGTCTATATAAATATCTATTAGTTAAAATGCTAACACCGATCAAGGCCCATCATGGGCTACATCACAGTTGATTACAAATGCGATGCTGGGATTACAAGTTATATATATTCTATCGGGTACAGGAAGCTTCGATGATATAATATAGCCGCGATTATTTTTTTAGTATAATAAAGTTTTCGAATAAAGTTTTTCCGAGTTTAAGGCTTGTGTTTTTAACTTGTGTATGCATGAATGTGGACGTATAATGTACATCGGAATAATAAATAAGGTAGCTGCGCGGCGTCATCGCGCAAAACCAGGAACGGAAAAATAGTTAAAATTTTTAATTAAAATAATAGGAATTAAATTAGTATAATAAAAACATTATTCGAATTTTTTTAAAATTTATTAATGTATTAAAAATAATAATTTTATTTGTTTTATTTAGTGTAGTTTAAATGGGTTTTATAAATTTTAAAGTAGAATATTGATAAGCACACTGAAAACTATTATTACAGACAATTAGAAATAGAGATATAAATTTTTGTATAACATATTTATATATAAATAAATTTTAGATTATAAAGTTGAATGTATGATAATGCATATAACTCATGAATCAGATGATGACAGATTGAGTGATAGATCAAATTAATGAAAGAGTAAATCAATTAAATGTATAAAGTGAGTAATTATTAGATAGTTTTATTGATTTATAGGAATGATGTAATCATAGTATAAAGTTAATTTGGCTAATCATATGAATGGTATTAAGTAATAAGTGTAACATAAAGAGGTGAAAAGCGTAGTAAAAGGTAACGATTTTCTTGACATAAATGAATAAATTATCAATCGCCTACTCGGGATCTTTGGTAATGAAAATAAGTAACCTATAAAAAGACATAAAGATAGTAATGAATCGAGGTAATTTAATAAGACTAGAGATGGGTATTTCGCACTTATTAGTGAAGTGTGTTTAATCGTTGCATATTGTAAATTATGTAAACATTGACAACCGTTACGAACAGTATAAAATCATTCATGCACACGGTAATGATAAGTACGAGATGGTCATTTCTAGTCAAAGCATAAAGTAAGTAACGGTAATTACAGATGACATGATTAAATTTAAGAAATATAAACATAGTTTGTTTGATTAGTAGTATGAATATTTTGGGATTAGATAATAGGTAAAAATATTGGTTATAAAGGGTAATATTTTAGCATACACAAAAAATAAATAATAAATCGAGTAGCTTGTAGTGTTGGCAGGCGAAACTATTTTTGACAAATGGCGAAAGACGAAACTAAACCCGGCGAAAGACGAAACCTGGCGAAACTCTGGCGAAACGGCGAAACTCTGGCGAAACCTCTGGTAAAGTTGAAATCTCTAGGAAGAAACAAAACTCGCCAAAAATTAAATCCTCTAAGACTTTGGAAAAGACTGAGCCATGTTAGTGAATCAAAATATTTGGGTGTGGCTATTAAGCACAGCATGTGGCTTATGTAAACATTTACCAAAGCAATAAACAAAGTGATAGCCTTTTGTTCATATTCAAGTACTATTCAAAGAAACCAAGAAATCTAGACTTAAGGTTTTTGGAACTTATAAACAAATAAATTTAGCCTTGAAAATTCAAAGCCTGAAACCCTATCTTCTTTAGTAATGCTTATCTCAAAGCCTGGAATCCTGTCTTCTTTAGTAGCACTTATCTATATATTAGTATTTTTCATGTAAAATAACCTATGTAAAATAAATCTATCTAAATATTTAAATAAATTTATTGTTATATTATTTAGATTTTTATATATCATTTAACTATTAAGGTTTTAATTAAATATTATACATATGTAAGTAATTCGTTGACAGTATTATTACTGACAATTATTTTCCAATTTGCTATTTTATCTAACTCTAAATCCCACAGTTGCTTTAAGGAAATAATTGTTAGTTATTAATTTATATATGTATGACAAATCAAATGTAATAAAATTTGGATTGTTGATTATAAAACATTGCATATGACAGTGTAAATTATACAAATATTGTTTTTCAAATTAAATTTTTGTTAAGGTAAAATTAAATACTAGATTGGGTAAAAGTCTATGCAAGAAGTTTAATTGCATTCATTCTAAAATTGAGTCCTGAATATCCATGAGTAGGTTATCTAGAGTTTCGGTTTAACTTTATAAAATTAATTTTCCAAAATACCATCATACATAATACTGAAAATCTATTTTATTAATGGGCAAAAATAAGTCTGTATAATTTTATTAAAAGTCAATTAAGTAATAAGTATATTTCACTAACAATTCATTTTATCATCAGGTTTTTTAATAATTGCATTTACTTTAACTTTAATTTTAAATCTAATCTTAATGACAATAAGCAGAATTATTTTGTTAATCAATAAAATGGTAATATTATATGGATCTATTTCCGTTCTATTAGTAAAATGAATTATCAGTATTACAGTTTTGATAAAATAGAATTTAGAAAAATGGAATTTGGGAAGTGAGCAATAATCATTATTCAAATTTAAATTTATTAATATAAAATAATAATAATTATTATATTTGATTTAATTAGTATTATTAAATACAAAATAACTAATTTAATTTATTTTTATTTTTAGTATCTTTTTAAAATGAGTTCTAGTGAAGAAAATATCAGTACTACTAGTTCTAATATAGAAAAAAATAAAAAAAATATTAGTGATCATTTAGAAGGTTTAGTTTGGAATTATTTTACTAAAGAAGAAAAAAATAGAAAAAGAAAAATATAAAGCAACTTGTAATTTTTGTGGAATATTATGAAATCATGGTGAACTAGTTGAATTAAAGAGTCATTTAGCAAACCATTATTCAAAAGCAAATTCAACAACTATTAGATATTTTCTTTCAAAAATTCTTTCTAATAATTCTAAAAAAGACAAATCTAATAAAAAAAGAAAAACCAATATTTATAGAAAGCATGATCAATATGTTAGTATAATAGAATTAGATCAACCAAAAATTAAAAAAATTCATCTTACCTGAACTAGAGTATTTACTATTTGTAGAATTCCTTGGAATATTATTAAAAATCTTTTTTTTATTGAAGCATTAAAAGAAACAAATTTATTTTATAAACTACCAACATGTGGATTTTTAACAGGTCATTTATTAGAACAACAATTAGTTCTTATTAATCAAAAAACTCATAATATATTTAAACAATATTCAAATTTAACTTTAGATAAATATATTTTATATTTTTTAAAATTAAATTAAATTATAACTAATTAATTTAATTTAGTATTAGATAGATAGACTAATAAAAAAGGTTATTTAATTTGGAATTTTATAATTATTATACCTGAACATAAAGAATATTTATATAAGATTTGTGATTATTCTGATAAAATACATGCTGGAGATTTTTTAGTTAATAAAATTAATAAAGTTTTAGATTCTATTAATGTAGATCATTTTTCAGCTATAGTTAGTGATAATAGAGCTAATGTAAAACTTATATAAAATATAATTTCTTTACAATATTCACATATTTTTAGTATAAGATGTATAGCTCATACTATTAATTTAGTTGTACAAGATATTTTAAAATTTGAATAGGCAGATAAATTAATCAAAAAATACAATATTCTATATAATTTTTTTAAATCTTCACATTGAATAAATATAATATTTAATTATATTTTATATTAATTATAATATAATTTAATTTATTCTAATAATTATTTTTATTTAATTTTATATTAAAAGAGCAGAATTAAGATTATTAATAGAACTAATGAATATAAGATAGACAACTGTAAGTGAAATAATTGAAAGTATTTTAAATTTAGAAAAAGTTTTAAAAAAGATAATTAATTAAATTTATAAAATATTAATTATTATTATTAATTAATTATTATTATTTTTAGATTGTTGAAAATAATATATTAACAAATAATCAGATTAATAGTATTATTAATCATTATATTTTTTTTTATTCATTTAAGTGTACTAAATTTTGTATTATTACCTTTAAAAAAATCAATTTTATTATTAGAAAGTAGTAATGCAAGTCTTGAAGATTGTTTTTTAAGTTTTGCTAAAATAAGTGCAACATTTAAAAGATTACCAATACAACAATATACAACATTTCAACAATATTGTTTTAATATTTTAAATCAAAGATTTAAAGAATTTGATGATAATTTATATATTTTAGAATATTTTTTAATGCCAAATTTTCATAGTTAATATAATTTATATTTTATTTTAAAAATAATATCTAATTTTATTTTATATTTTAGATTTAAGATTTAAAAATGAACAATTTACTAGAATTATTAAAATTGTTGGATCTATTTGACAAAAATTTGAAAATAATCATACAAGTTGTGATATTTTAATTTCTTATCTTTGATTTTATAAAGGAAAAAAATATCTATATAATTAACTATATATTCAAGATTATGATATTCCTATAACTTGGTGAAATTCAATTGAACCAGAATCAAAATATCTTCAAGAATTGGCATTAAAAATTTTAGCAATTGTTCCAAATAGTATTTTATATAAAAGAAATTTTTTATTACTTACTTGGTTATTGGAAACAAAAGAATACAAATAAATATTCAAAATTTAGAAACAATTGCAAAATTATATACATATTATAATTCTAATACAAAAAAAGAACTTTCATATTTTGCAAATAAAATGACTGAAGATAAAGTTTTAGAAATATTAAATCAAACAAATATTGAAAATTTTGAAGAAAGATTAGAAAAAGAAGGCTTTGATAAAGATGAATTATTATTATATAATAATTTAGATTTTAATGAAAGTTATACAATGACTAAAGAAAATTTTGTCTTATTTTTAGAAGAAAATTTAGATTTAAATGATGAAATTTTTATTGATGATTTAGAAAATTTTCCTAATGAAGAAGATAATGAAGATTTATTATTAAATTCTAATGAAATTTTAGAAAATATTAATGAACAAATTAGTCAAATTTCAGGACAAGATAATTATGATTGAGAACCTGAAGATTTTATAAATTCGGATAATAATTAAAGGTAAATATTTAAATAATTTTTATTTTTATTTTTTAAATATAAATAATATTTAAATAATTTTTATTTTTATTTTTTAAATATAAATAATATTTATTAAATTTAATATTAATTATATTTATAGATTTTTAAAATTTTTAATTATAAATTTTAAATATTTATAATATATATTAGATTTTATTTTTTATTATTAAAGTTCTTTATTTAAATAGAAAGTTTTTTTTATCTGATTAGCAAATTTTTTTTTCTATTAATATTTTTAAATTTTTAGTTTAATTTTTATTTTTTTTTAATATTATTTTTATTTATTTATTTTTTATTAAAATCAATTTTTTAAAATTAAAAATTTAGTTTATTTTTATATTTTTATATTATATATTTTATTTTATTTTATTAAATCTAATATCTAAATAATAAAATAACTAAATTTTAATTTAAAATATCTATTTATTATTTAAATTATATAAACTAATTATATTTTAAATTTATTTTATTATATTATAATTAAATTTTTTAATATATAAATAATAAAAATCTAACTTTTAATAATCTGTATTTAAAAATTAAAAAATTATATTTAATAACAATATAATAAACATTTAAATTAGAATTAAAAATTATATTAAAAAATATTATATTTAAAAAATTATATTTAGAATAAATTTATAAATATAAAAAAATTAGATATCTCAAAGAGTATATTTTTAAGCTAAAACATACTTTTTCTTATATATTTTAAATATATTTCTTTATATATGTATAATTAAATACTATGTTATAAAATCTAAATATTACAATAATATCTTTAAAAATCTTTAGTTATATATATTCTGAGATATTATACTTACAACTTAATTTAAAAGATTTGATTATATTTATTTCTTTTTTATATTATTTATTATATTTTTTAAATTTTATTTTTCATTATTTATTTTTTATATATAATATTTTATAAAATAATATATTAATTTAATAGATATATTATAAAATATCTATCAAATAAAATTGATAATTATTGAAAAAAGGCAACTTTTTGCAGATTACTTATACCAAATTTTTGCTAAAAACATTTAATTATTTCTAATTATTTTACTAAGTTAACCTTATTTATATCATTAAGTAAAGTTGTTCAGCACACTTTTCTGCTTTTAGGCGGCCAAGTTTTAAGTCCCAACAACTTCTGGCTATTGAGAAAAGTTACAAAAACAAATATTTTGGTTTTTGCTTATTTGCTCATAAGTTTACTAATTAATTATACTCTGTTTATTATTAGTAATTTACTCAGCTTACCAAGGTGGACATTTTGATATATATTTTGTTTTAAACAAACAAAAACTCATCAAGTTACCCTCAAAAAGGCAAAACTTAAAACCTGTCTTTGCAGGTTTTTTTATTGACAATTTTAGGAAAATTTGCAGGGGTACCCTGGAAAATTCACTTTCCTGATACCCATTAAAATTTTCTAAACATCCAATCATCTTTTCAAACACTGCACATCTTTCAGATTCTTCCTAACTAGTCTAGAAACTATAAAACGAAAAAAATTTTTTCTAGAAAACCTATTTTAACTATCTTTTGTATAACAAAAAAATAAGTACTATTACTGGCTATACAAGTTACACAAGTTACAATATTTGCAATAGCCATAGTAATATCTTTAAGAAACACATGCTATCTTTATATTAATATAATTATTCACTAAATTCTTAACAAACTTTCTTTATACCAAATTTGATTCAATTACAAAATGCCAACTCTCTTAAGCTTTGAACCTGACTCTGTCAATCTTGACTACTTTTATGAAAACCTTTCTAAAAGTTTTGGTATCAGAGTCTATAAAGAAACTCCATTATCTTCTTATTCAATTCTTACTAACAAACAACCAAACAACTGCTTTAATATTGAACTTAAAGACAATGCTAAATGCTGTTGTTATTTTAAAGCTCCCAAAACTAGTAGCATAGTTACTTGCATTTGTGGCAAGTTTCACACCAACTTTGTTTCACAAAAAAACTTAACATATGAACAAACTCAATTTGGACAAGCTACTAAAAAATCCGAAGAGAAAAAACTAATTACAACCAATATTGCTGAGTCTACTGAATTCATCTCACTATCTTCAACTGCTTCACCTTCACCATCTACACACCAACATATTTGCATTACTTGCAACCAGCCTATCACTTGCAAAGTAACCAACAATAGGCATTATTTAGTTGCTGATGCTTTGTTATATAATAACAAATCTTATCACAAATCCTGTATTGAAAATCAAATTAATTCACAACAAGGCTCTTCCAAAAACTCTCAACAAAACCCTTCCAAAAACATCTAGCAAGATCTTTCTAAAAGTTGTACTTTATTTGCAGATAAACTTCAACAAACACTTACTCAATAAAAATCTCAAAACCCACTTACCTCTCAACTCGATCCTTTAACATTACTAAAAAATAATCAAACCAATAAAGATAAAGATATGGATATTGATAATACAATCATTACAAATAATAAGCAATAGCAACAACTGCCACAACAAAAACAACAACAAAAACAGCAAACAACTCAACAAGATGTATCCTTACCTTCCAATACTAAAACTAAAAATAATTTATCATTTGATTTTCTAGCCAATTTTCTATTACATCAGATATGGAAAACAATACTAAACTACAAACCCAACTATCTAGAGACTTATTCAACTTTCTTAAACAACATCTCTTTAACTTCTACCCAAGAAAGGAGATCAAACCTGCAACAGAAAATCACAAAGCTCTACAGCTAGCTTCTATCACATTATTTGTTAAATGGCTAAAACTCGACCAAAATTTTTTTCTGATATTATCTTCTTATCTAATCCTAATATTGACAAGGAAGCTACAATTCCTTTTGACATTCTAGAAAGAAGTTTCAAAAAACTTATTCTTAAATTTACTATCATTCTATAAACCAAACTTAATTATCCTAAAATTTTTGCATTACCTGTTACTGTTCCTTTATACAAAACCCAAAACAAACTGCAATTTTGTATTAATCTTGCAAGAATACACCTTTATCTATCTGATAATTATCAATCTATTAATTATACAAAATTTGCTGAGAACATCAAACTATGACCCAAAAAATTTACTGTTAGCTTATCAGTAGTTAATACTAACAAAAAAGACCAATATATGAACATTAAAATAGATAAAAGATTTAATATTCATCTTCTCTTCAACATTCTTGAAACCCTTTTCCTTGAAAAGTACAATATTCCATCACTAAACAACTCTGTAGACCACTTTAATAAATGGTTTAAAACCTTTTTCCTTTTATATAACCACCAATTTACTGAATCTCTTAATGAAATCAAATTTAAAAATGCACTAAAGTTTCAATTTTGACAACAATTTATTAAACACCTCAAAGAACTTCTTCCTATTGAAATTTCTTTTAAAGAACCTTATAACCATCAAAAATGACATAATGAAGCTATCCAGTATACTAATTATTATATATATACTTGCACTGACTTTGACTGTATACATCTTAATAAAACTAAACTCAAAGAAAAAGAAAAAGAAACTATATCTAGTAACAACCAAACAGACTATCAATATATACATTTCTGCAATAACCTCCTTAAAGAAACTTTAAACAAATCCTATTCACAATATCCAAAAACAGAAAGTGAAACCTGGAAACATCCTAATATCAATGCCTCAATTTTCTATATTAATGGTAAACATAAAGCAACTTTTAAGGAAAAAATCTCAACTCAACTTCTTAATGGCCTTGCAACCAAAGCTGAAGAATATGTATGTGCTAACAATTTAACAAAAACAAACTCCAAACATAGAAGTTACTACTTTTATTAATACCTTTAAACTTATCAAAATATTGCTGCACAAAATCATAACATTGACAAACTTAATTGACAGCAAGCTATTGACTTTCTTATAACTAAAGTTATTGATACAAACTATTTAGCTCATGTTATTACTTATTTTGACACAAATAATATTTCTATGAACTTTCCTGAAATTGTTAAACACTTTCAAGAAAAAGCATATCCTGAGGCAGAAACAACCTTATAAACCAAATTTAACTTACAATTTCAAGAACCAACAGTTCTGAAAGATTCACTCTTTCTTACAAACACTCCTTTTTAATGAATTCCTTTATAGATTACATTAATGCAGCCACTACTTTTAAGATTATGATGTCCTCCACTTCAAGTAGACTATTCTTAAAAGAGAATAATGTAAGTAGACAGGTGGGAAAGTCTATTTATGTGGAGAACCAAGTTTATGATGGCTAGACTCAATGTACAGAGCAGGCTATGGAATCCTTTGTAGCTGTAAGAGCTGAACATACAGTAATCGAATCTACAGAGAAACCTTCTACCTTCTTGATCCCATTGCATCATCACACTTCAAGAAAACATCACAAGATTTTTCATACAATATATTAGTTGATCCAGACTCATGTTATAATAAATGGCTAGCCCATCAAGAACTACCTTTACTTCCACACCCACAAACTCTTTACTCCTTTTTTAAATACATACATCCTTACAACTATACACTACTTAATTTTTACAACTTTACACTAGCAATATCAATTAAACTAGACTACAGTGAGTGCTTAATACACTTATCAAATGAACCAGAATCTCTATCTGACCACTTCATCCCACATCGATCTGGTTATGGATTTTATCTATTCATACCCATTCCTTCAAAATATTCTTTAATACTTAACAACATACAATATACCAAACCTGTTCTTGAAGATAATGCCATAAATTACACTTACCTACAACTAGTTAAAACTGTTCTATCTGGCAATGATGATACTGTTATTGCCAATAAACACTATGGCA
Organism: Cetraspora pellucida; assembly: GCA_910591915.1. Classification (NCBI taxonomy): domain Eukaryota; kingdom Fungi; phylum Glomeromycota; class Glomeromycetes; order Diversisporales; family Gigasporaceae; genus Cetraspora; species Cetraspora pellucida. Next base: position 592 of record CAJVQA010001534.1, on the reverse strand, counting down.
CTATGCAACTGCATACATGCTACAACAAATTCCTAGCCTATAACCACCTTTTACTACTCTCACATCTACAAACAATTATCTCTTTCTTATGACATATTTATAGTTTTGATTACCTACCAAGCAATGCTTGTGGATATACCTTAACTATTTCTATTAAAAATGATTACAGTGAAGCTTATGTTTACCTTCCATCTGAACCTAAACCTTTACCTAATCACTTTATTCTACCACTACAAGCTATTTGGCATTATCCAAACATTCTACTAAAATCAAATACAACAGAAGATGATTCTTTCAACTTAATGAACTCATATTCAACAACATTTACATCAAACTCACTGCTCTCTACACCTTCAATATCATTACAACAAACTTTACCGATTTCTACCTCTGCATTACCATCTCCAACATTGCTACCACTCCCAACACAAACCTCTATAACTATGCAAAACTTGTGTGACCTTTATTTAAACATTGCTATATATAATGTCAAAAGATTTAACACAATTACCAAAAAAGAAGCTTGGCAAAATTACTGTTTTTATAACAATATTGATATTGCCTGTATTACTGAAACAAAAATTACCAATAC
>CAJVQA010001533.1:0-25196 GCA_910591915.1 Cetraspora pellucida | reverse complement strand
AAAAATTAATCTAATTTTTTTTTATAAATATATTCTATAAATCTTCAAATATTAAATATATTTATTTAATTGCAAGTCAATATATAAAATTTTGTGTAATTATATTTTAATTCAAATATATCAAGTTGGTGTATCATACTTAATGAGATGACCAATATTTGGTTATTAACTCTTCATGGTAAGTGATTGTTAAGTGAGTAAGGTGTATGAGTTTTTTATATAGACATGATATGCTTTGTTAAGTAATAGTTATTTAAAGATTTTTGAAGTTGTAAGTAAATTTATCTTTCTTTTTGCTATCACTTGTTTGTGTTAATGTTGGCTTTATCACCTTCCTATTTCTTCCTTAGGTCTTTTTATGTATTACTGTTTGTTTAGCAGTTATTTAAATTCTTGGTTAGTAAGTTCTGTTTTGGTAAGATCAGTTTCTGTAACTGGTCAGAAAGTGTAAAGACCTCTTATTAAGGCTTCATGACTATTCTGGCAATGCAAGTACTTCTTAGTTAGACTTATGGTTGCTTTGATAGTGTAAAAACCTTTAAATTAGGCTTTACAGCTGCTTTGACAGTACAAATATTTATCATTTAGGCTCTATGGTTACATTGGTAGAGTATGGATCATTAGGTTAGATTCTACGACTGCTTTGGCAGTGCAAGAACTTTTAAATTAAGTACTATAGCTGCTTTAGTAATACAAAGACTTTATTAACAGGCTTCATAGCTGCAATAATAGTTCAAAGATTTGTGTAATACATGTTTAGAATATTCATAAGTTGATATTTATAGTATAATTACTGATTTTCTTTTTTCTTATACAGAGTTTTATAATAGTTTATGAACATATATATTTAGATTTTCTATAAAATATAACTAGAGTAGTAAGTTATAATTAAGTATTTTGTAGTTTGATTATTGGATACAATAGTACTATGGAATGATGGATATGTTTAGATTTTGTATAGTGAATTATCAGTTTAGTGAGCTTGTAGTTATATATTTTCTTAAACTGATTATTTAGTACAGTATTGTCTTGAGATAGCAGACCTATCCTTATATGTTTTTTATTTAATTAGCAATAAAAATAAGTCTTTAATTGAGCAATAATAATGAGTTTTAAATTATTCAAAAAAAGGTTGTTTCAGTAATAATTTATAATAAATTATTTAGTATATATAGAGATAAATATTTATATATTTATATTCATACTATCAGATCTTGAATGAATGCACTTTAGTATAAAATTAATTTCTTCTAATCATTGTTTATTAAATTTGAATTATAACATTATATAGTATAAATTACTAACTAATGTATTTAGGTGTTTATAATAACTAGAGATGTAAACAGATTATTTTTTATTTCATTTTATTACTAATAATTAAAGTTGTTTACTTACAGAGTCTTTTATGAGAATTGAGATATCATTTCTTATATTATACTTTATATAGCAAAGTGTATAAAATAAATATTAGTTTTCAAATAATTCTTGAAAAAATCAGAGAGAATATCTGAGTTGAATGTTCATATATAAGTAAATATTTTAAATATATAGTTAATACAGTTTTAACTTCATATTAAGTAAAATATTATTTGAATTAATATATTAGTTTAATTAATTTAGTTTTTTAAGTTAATTTAGTTTGAGATCATATCTCTTATTTAAATAGATCTGATTAGTAAGTATAATAGATTAGGTTTTATTTTTTATATAATATAATAAAGTCAGTTTTTAATTATTTAGTATTAAAAGTATGTATTTGGCTTTTAATTTTAGTTTTAATTACAATAATCATACATATATATATATATCAGAAATGGAGTATAAAATACAAAGAGTATGGTTTACAAAAAAGTTAGATGGTGTCTTTTTTGTATCTAATTGGATGATCATTGTTTTGATTAGTGATTTCTATATTTGTATGCTGCATAGGGCTTCTTTAAAATATATATGTACAGTTTGGGTTCATATGATCTTTTGACTAATTAGATTTGAACACTAAAGAGATTACATATTCATTATATCATTAATTTATATAAATATTAAAAAATGTTCTCTAAATAATAATATACCAAGAATGAAGTATGAAATATGAAGAGTATGGCTTATAAACAAGTTAGATGAAGTGTTTTTTTTATTCGATTGTTAATCTAATCTCATAACTTCATCTATATTTATACTCTATGAGGCCTTTTGTCTATTGACAAATTAACATTAAATATTTAAAATCAAGAGATTATTTTAGATTAATATAATAATATTATTTATTATCATACTTTTAACCTCAGGATAAATACATGAAATTATTCTTGTTTTTATCTGTTTTTTTTTTGTAATTTTTAAAACATTTATATCATATAAATTTTCTGCTTTACTAAATCAAATACTCTTATATCAAGAAAATCATAGGCTAAAGATCACTTTTGACTCTATCCAGATCTGATAAAATTACAGGATCTCATATAACAGAGCAAACATGAAAAGCATATGAAATTGAAAAAATGTAAATAATACAAAAATTTACTATGATAACTAACTTCTGACCTCCAAATAAAAGTTTTTAGGATAAGAGTACATGATTGTTAATATTAGGTATATAAAGAATTTTTGATATACTACAACCCATATTTTTTTGGTTAGCAGCTTGAGAATTTCTTAACATAAGGAAATTCCACTAAATTAGGCTTGTAGTTATACCAGTTTATAAAATTTTGCCTAACTAAATTTGTTTATTTTAACTGTCTTAGTTCAATAATTCAAAGTATCTATTTTCAAAGCATATACTTAAGAATTAAACCATTTGTTGCTTTACTAATCTGTTTACTGTTATTGAGTTTTATTCTCTTTTTTTTTAATACTGTTACCATAGATAGACATTCATCTGATTAGCTGATGTAAACTAATTGCCTGAATAATTTATTTATATAGTTTAAAGTTCTTGTTGAGAATGTAATGTTTCACTATCAAAAAAAACACTGTAAAAACCATTTCTAACTTCAAAAAATATCTATCATTATGCAAAAATAATCAAAAATAACCAGTAATCTCAAGAATTTTACTTAGAAGCAAATATTTATTGTAGTACTAGTTATTTTGACTATATGTAAGCTCTAAATTCTGAAATTGCCAACAAAAAAAAGAAGTTTAAGATGTTATATATAAGATCTAAATCAATAAACTTTGTTGATACTGTTTAACATATTATTATAACAAAAAACATATATTAATTTCTTATTCTATATATTCTTAATATTATAGAGTTGTCACTAATATATATATGAGTATTATTGTTTCATTAATTACATATGTCAAAAGTTATGCTATATTTCTAATAACTAACATGATAATAATAATTAATTTTTTCAGAACATAATTAATAAATAAAAATAATTTCACTAATAATTTATTCACTTATTAATTCTTTAATAGGTTCAGTTTTTATACTTAATATTACATTTATTTCACTTTATGCATATTTATCTGTTTTCCTAACTTTATGTGATAAATTCTTTGTATGTAATTATTAGTTTGTAATCTTCTTTTAACGAAGGTTTCTTTTGTCTTCTAACAGTATTAAAATGATAAACATTTTAAAAACTATGTAATTTGATTGGTTAATTATCTCGAGCAGACTGGTTAAAATTAAAAATGCTACTAAAATTTACTAAAAAAATTGATAAAATTAAATATAGCGTTAGAAGCAAACAAAGAACTTATGCCGAAAAAAATCCATCTTCCATTTCTGGTTTTGCACAACTACGTTGCGCAGCTACTTATATTAATTTAATTTAATTAATAACGCATTAAGAAAAATCGAAAATAAAACAAATAAGGGATCATGTGACACAAAAAAACCTATAAATACAACCCGAGTACGATAAAAAATTTTAGGAGGGGCTTAATTCAATTAATCAAATTAATCAAATAAAGCAAATTAATCTACTTATGCATAACATAACATAAATAAAATTTTTTGATGAAGATCTTTACTGTTCTAGTCAAAAAGGAAATATGGCGGATCACGAGCAAGTGCACAACCAATGACCAACAACGAATAACCCGTTTCACCTCTGATCATTCTCTTTCTGGGGAAATGATCCACAGCATTCCGGTAAAGAAATATAAAAGAGGGTTAAATTGCGTTAAAATTTAAAGCTCATTGAGATAAACCTAATCTGTAAAATTCAAATCGGATTTGCTAAAAGCAAAAAGAAAAAAATTCTTTACAATGCATTAAGAAAAATAGAAATGAATCATTATATATTAAATAAATTTTTTAAAAAAAAACTACCGAAAATTGTATATGCTACACTCCAGGTTAAATGTACAGCTATCCTAATTAATATAACTGTTGGATTTAAACAACGATAATTGATTACTAGTTGCATCTTTTAATATAAAATGCATATTTATTATTCAAGCAATAATTTTAAATTATAATCAGCGCTTCGTTAACTTGAATTTTGTAAACCTCAAGCCGTAGTTGAAACTAATGGATTTTTTAAATTTAAAGTAATAAAATTGGTGTCAGAATCAATTTTGAATCCCATATCCGCAGATTTTTGAAAATAAAAGGATGCTTGATGTGGGTTTTTTTCGACCCCAATTCCATGAAGGTAACAGATTCCAAGATTGTAAGTTCCAGAAGCATTTCCCGTTTGGAAAGACTTTAAAAAATAAGTAACTGCTATATGTTCGTTCTTTTCAACGCCAATTCCTTCCAGATAGCAATTTCCAACATCTTTTGCTCCATCACCACCCATCATATCAACAGATTTCTGAAAATAATTGAATGCAATGTGTTTGTTTTTCTCACCATCAATCCCAATAACATAACAATATCCAGTATAATATATTCCATTAATATTTCCCATATCAGCAGATTTTTTAAAATAGTTAAATGCTTTATATTTATCCTTCTCAATTCCAATCCCATAAAGATAACAATGTCCAAGTGAACATATTCCGTTACTGTATCCCATATCAGCAGATTTTTGATAATAAGTAAACGCCCAAATTCATTCTTTTCGACTCCAATTCCATGTCGATAACAATTTCCAACATCGTATATTCCACCAATATCACCCATATCTGCTGATTTTTTATAATAAATAAATGCTTTATGCTCATCTTTTTCAATTCCAATTCCATTTCTATAACAATATGCAACATTATATACTCCATTAACATCACCCACATCAGCGGATTTTTTATAATAGATAAATGCGTTATGATCATCTTTTCCAACTCCAATTCCATCAGCATAACAATCACCAAGACGAAAATATCCAGCAGCACATTCCATTTCAGCAGATTTTTTAAAATAGTTAAATGCTTTATGTTCATCTTTTTCAACTCCAATTCCATCAATATAACAAACACCAAGTTTAAAATATCCATCAGCACATCCCATTTCAGAAGATTTTTGATAATGTTCAAATGCTTTATGTTCATTCTTTTCAACCACAATTCCATTAAGATAATAATAACCCAGGAGACACAATCCAAGAGCGTTATCTTTATTAGCAGATTTTTGAAAATAATTGAATGCCTCATGTTCGTCCTTTTCGATTCCAATTCCATTTTGATAACATTCTCCCACAGCGAGTGCTCCTTTAGCATAGCCCATATCAGCAGATGTTTTAAAATAAAAGAATGCTTTATGTGTGTCTTTTTCAACTCCTTTTCCATATAAATAACCTTCACCAAGCGTGTATATTCCATTAACTTCCGTCAGTATAGAAGATGTTTGATGAAAATTGGGTGCTTTAAACTCATTAGTATTTTTTGACATCATGCATCTCAGGTGCTAACATAAAAAGTAAACTTTCACTGTTATAAGAATCTACGTCATTTAAAGGAACACTACTGCTTGATAATGATAATATAGAACAATATTTAGGTACTTCAGCCTTCGTAATTGGTACATTTAATTCTGCGGGACTTCGGTTTAATTCATCTAAAATGTTACGTAATTCCTTAGAAGATGGCCTCTTTTCTGGTTTAGCATCACAGCATTTAACTATCAAATCAGAAATCAACTTTGGTACATGTATAGGAATTTCTGGCCTTAAACCATTACAAATAAGATTGATGTCATTTACGGTATTATTGAATGGCAAATGTCCTGATGCTATTTCATAAGCAATAATGCCAAAAGAATATATATCAGATGCCAAACTATATGTCATACTAGTGAATATTTCAGGCGCCATATATGGAATAATTCCGCAAACTTCTCTGTCGAGTTCTTCATTAACTTCTGATGAAAATCCTAAATCACCAATATATGCACTATCTAAACTCTTAAGAAATATATTACCACTATGTAAACCTTTGTGAATATTATTAAGTGAATGCATTGAATCAAGGTCACTTGCAATATGAGATAATAGTTTTAATTTCTTCTCCCATCCAATTTGTGAAATTGCAGAAATATTTTGACGTAAAGATCTCATTTTTGCATATTGCATAACTAATAGGGTTAGGAATGGCTGGCTTGGCTTAGTTCAGCTTAAAAAAGCTGCTAAAGCCAGCTTAAGCTGGCTCAAATTGGTTTAATTTGTTTTATATAATTAATATTTTAATTCTAATTTAAAGTTTTTAAACTAATTTTAGTTTAATATATTACTGTTATTATTTATAAATTATATACAAAACTTTTTCTTTACTTAAACCAACAAATATACAAACAAATATGGATTCCATACTGTATTTTACATTTTGCACAGTCTCAAATTATACTTTCTACTAACTTAACTTATAGTTATTTATCTAGTCTACCTTTACCTTCTATTTCAATACTGCAAATTATTACTAAAATTAATCTTTGGACTATTCAATTTATTAAATACTATATCTCTCTTTTTTACATTATTACTCAAACCCAAATATAGATAGGCCTTAGTCACTCTTGTAAGTTTAGGTCACAAATTATATATCTGAGTCTTTATTCTTCATATATAATTTAAAAACAAGTTTTTCTTTATAAAAACTTTAATTGAATTTCAATAAAATTAAAAACATAACCTCATTGTTAATATTTAAAAAAAAAAAATTTGTATTTCAGACTATATTAAAATATCTAATTTTTTGTCAATATTTGATAAGTTTATATTTTAATAAGATTATTCTGACAATAACATTCAATTGATAATTATTTTATAACCATTTTAAGAAGAATATTCTTCTGAATTGTTAAACAATTTATATAATTATAGTGAAAAAGATACAAACATATATTTTTAATCAGATTTTCTAAAATAAAATTGTTTTTTTTTTAAAATTATTTTCATATTTTTTATAATGTATAATTTACTAAAAAGAAAATAAAATAACTCTATATTATTACTTTGCAAATAAACATCATTAAGTTCAAAATTTTTATAGCTTTTTAATAACTTAAAAAACCTCTTTATAATTAGCAAAATAAACCTATTTAATTTTGTTTTTATATAAGATGTTATTTGAAATCACAATCCTAGTATTCATTATAATATGATGTGCTTTATATAAAAGCAAATTAGAATTAAAGTCACCAAAACATAATATTATTTGTTAGATAAAATATTATAAAGATAAGATATTTATTTTAAATAAAGCTTCAATAACTTAGATATTTAAAAATAAATGTTTATTCTTAAATTGAGAGTCTTTCTTAAATGCATAAAACATTTACTATAATGATGGACTAGTTAATAAGCATGTAAAGTTATATCAAAACTTATTTTATTATATTCTTTTGATATCTCTACTAATGAGAAAAGATTGTATAATAAATAATAATCTTTTGTTTAAATTTAATTAGAAACAGTTTTATAATTGATTTATTTATAATTATCAGTTTATAATATATCATATAATTAGAATAATAAAAAATATTATTTACTATTATATTTAATTCTTTTATAATTTCTTCTTTTTATAATTATATTCATAATCTGAAGTTTTGGATCCAGACTCTGAATTTATTCTTTTATTTTTTTGTTCAAGAGCAGCTATTTTTTTTAAAAAAACCTATTTTATACTCTAACTTTTTATTTTTATCATATAACAATTTATTATTAGTTTTATTTTTTTGATTTCATTTAATTGAATCATTTTGATTTTTTAGAAGTCTTTGAATTATATTTCTTTTTCATTTATTAAATTTGATAATTTTTAAAATTTTTTTTTTTTATATAATTTATTATTCAACTAATATATTTTATTTTTGAATTTTTGAATTTTATCATTTTTTCAAATAAGTTTATCTTTAAGGTCTTTTATATAATCATTCTTTTGTTAATTTTTTTATAACATTTATTAAGCTTTCTTTTGAATTTTTTAATTTATTTTTAGTATTTACTTTTTTATTTTTGTATACTTCAGAGTATGCATTTGTATTTTCATCAAAGAATTCATTAATAGTTTTTTTTTAACAATATCTTCATTAGAATATTTCACTTTTCTTTAACAAAAGTTATTTCATCAACAGTTACATTTTTGAAAATCTCTTTTTTAATAACATGATTATTATTAATAAAAATATTAAAAATTGAAACATTATTTATAGAACTTTGTTATTTGTAAAAGAATATAGATCATTTGATATAAAAACATAAGAATAGCCAAAGGTTTCATCATTAAAACCAATATATTTATATCTGTTCAATACATTTGATTCATCATTTGATTCATTAAATTTAGTAAATCAATAATTATTTTCAATAGTTTCAAAATTTATTTTTTCTTTGTTTTTTTTAAGTAAAAGTTATTTAACATATTTAAAAATTCAATTGTTTTTTTTTTTTTTAAACTTAAGCAGTCATGCTAGTACTTTATTAAGATTCTTGAAATTACTATTGCAATTATATAGATGTACCTAACAACTAAGCCTAATATTACTCAGCTACCCTAATAGTATCTAAGTGCAACCTGCTGCATTACTTCAAACAGAAGTAAGCTGCTTGTTTAACTACTTAAAGTTCATAATAAAAAGGTTTTCTCTTCTTTTATAACAAGTTTTAACATTGTCTTTCTGGCTTCATCTTCTATTTACTTTTTCTTCTCTTTTGCTTTTTTCTTTTTTTTCTTTATTTTTTGCTGACTAGTCTTTTTTTTTGCTTGAATTCTGTTTTTTCTTTTGAAATTCTTTTTTCATTTTGCTAGTTATTTCTGTTCTTTTTTTCTATTTATTGACTTTTTCATATTATGTTCTTTAGACTTGTTATAAAATGTATTCCAAGCTGTTTTTGCTAATACATTTACAAACCATTGTTTTATCCTTGTATCTAGGAGCTGTACTAGTCTATTTTGAATTACTTTTAAAGTTAGGCCTTGATTAGTGCTTTTCTTATTTTAAACTTTTTTATTTCTGTTTTTTTAAATATCACTATTTACAATATGTAAAGTAAACTCTAGTTTTTTCTTTTTTATTTAATCTTTTTCATGCTGTTGCAATAGATACTTTCTGTATTTTCTTCTAAAAACTTGTTTGTCCTTTGCATGCTGCCAGATACTCTTGTGTTTCTTTAACTCTGTCTTGACATACTTGGCATTCTGTGTTTACATATAAGTCTAACCTTTTTTTGTTAAATTTTTCTAATATTAGAAGTTTGTTCAATATACACTTTATAAATGCATTTCTTCTTGTGCTACTTCTTTTTGTTAAATAGTGCACTTTTTTGGTTAACTTTAGTTTTTTCCAAAAACATGCCCAGTTATAAATCATTACTTCTGTTATTAGTTCTAGGCTCTTAATCACTGTTGTTTTTCTTTACTCCATACCTAGTCTGGCATTTGTTATTAGCTTATATAAAAGTCTCATTGACATGTTTATTCATCTGTTTTCCTACTTTACATAGTACTTTATCTCTTTGCAACTGACTTCTTTTATATGTATTATTTTACTGCTTATTGTTCCTTTTTTTGCAAAGCTATCAATTTTATTATTTTATTTGTCTTTGCTATAGCTTTTTATCTTAAACTATTCTATTTATATATTTTTTGTTCCAATTAGGTCAATTATCTTTACTATCCAAAAAGCATTTTTTTCCTTAAGAATTTTATTTCTATTTATACATTCTAACTCTCTACTAATGTTTCTAATTGCAGCATTACTATCTATAAATATTTCTAGTCTTTTTTCTTTTGGTATAATCAAAATTGCTGTTTATATTACTAATAACTCTGTTGCAGTTGATGTTGGCCATCTTTTTATCTCTAATGCTATTTTTTTTTCTAACCAGTCTTGTGCTTTGCTTATTTGTACTCATCTTATATCCATGTTTTTATCTATTGCTTCTTCTTTGTTTTATCTATTTGCTGCAATATCTGTATATATCATATACTTGTTTCTGTTTCTTGATACATTTTTTTTCAAGATTTTTATCATTTCTTAGATAACATTTACTTTTAAATTTTACTTTCTAACTAGCTCTGTTTTTAAGTTCTTTAGCATTTTTAGTTCTGTTAGCCTTTGTTCATTTTTCTTTAAATCTTCTGTTCTTGTATACTTTATTAGTTTGTTTGTTGCTATCTTGATTATATTGTTACTTTTAACTATTAGTATATTTGGAACTACCTTTATCTTGTTATTGATTCTTATCTACTATTGACAGCTATTTTTTACTGTCTCTTCTTTCCTTATATACCTATTGTATTTGCTAATTTCAGATGCTAAATTACTTTTTATACTTTGTATTTACCAATGTTCTATTAGTATTTTTTTTTTTTCTTAATTATTTTTCCTAGTTGTTTGTCATCTTTTGTGCTATATAAAATCTATTCTTTTGAATCATTCTGCTTTTTTACCTTTACTTGATTGTTCTTAATAACTTTTGAATTGCTGCCATGTAATTAGTCTTTGAATCTTTGTATCAAGTAGTTGGTTTAGATATATTAGATCTGTTTTATTTATTTTGGCTGCATTTCTTTTTCACAGTTTTGTTTCTAATAGTTCAACTATTTTGTAACTATAGCCACTTATTGCCCATAGCTCACTTTTTGTGCTTATGTTTATTGTCAGTTTTTTTGTCTTAACTATTATCAAATAGGCTAAATTGTTCTTTCAACATCTTTATCTTCTGACAGCTTCTCTAATTTCCATATATCTTCTGTTAAATCTATTCTTTAACAACTTTATATTATATTTAATTTTGTTAGCTGTTCTAGTTCATCTTTTCTATTAAGCCTTGTTAACAACTCTTTTACTTGTTTTATAATTAATTCCTGTCACAGTGTTCTGCAGCTGCCTAGTTTTTTGTATTCTATTATGCAATTTTGTAATGTTCTTAATAATTTACTTTTTTGTTTTGTCAAATATATCATTGGTTGGTGTATTTTATTTATCTCTTTCACTGATATTTTTGTTAATAGCAACATATAGCTTAACTTTGGTATTATCATCATGTTATTTATATATGCCATCTGACTTATTATTATTTTTTTGTACTTAAGATTTCTTATTGTTTGGCTTATTATTCCTTTTGCTTTTTTTTTTAACTAGTACTTCTTGTATTTTGTTGTTTAGCCAGATTTCCAAGAAGTGCATTATTTTGTTTCTTGGTTTTTTTATTATTTTATTTCCTTTAAATGTTATCTTTTTTTCCTCTTTTTTGACTTTTCTATTTAATATTATCAACTTTGACTTAGCTTTATTTATCTTAATATTGTTTATTTTAAAGAACTGTTCTGCTACTTTCAATGTTTTTAATAGCTGTTTTTTGCTGTTTACAATCCATATTATATCATCTGCATATGCAATTGCTACTTGACAGTAGCTTGTAATATTATTGTTATGTATTTCTTCTTTGATTTTTTGTTTTACTGTCTAGTCTAATCTTTTATTCTTCTGTATTTTTTCTAGTAGTGGGTTATAAAAGAGGCAGTATATTAGTAGTAATATCACTTTATCTTGATCTATCCTATCTTCTTCTGTTATTTCTTCTGTTAGGCCATAGGCTGTAATTATATTAAGCTGTTTTTTATGAAACAAGTTCAAGATATACTTGATTGTCTTCTCAGATATCTTGACTCTTTGCAAAGCTTATTCAAGACTTTTGAGTGAAACAGAGTAAAAGTCTTTTTCATATCTTGCAGAAGTATCCATAATTCTTTGTTTTTTTTTTGCCTCTTTTATTAGCATATTTAAAATTTGTACTAGCTGTTCTGTTGAGTTTCCTAGAAGGTCTACATAGTTTGGTTTCTTAGATATTTCTTTTTTAATGAAAATTTTATTAAGCTTTTTTGTTAACACCTTTGTTATGATCTTTTTGAATGTCTCAATTAAGACTATTGGATGAATATTGTTTAAACTATATTTGCATTCTACATCTTTTGAATCAGGTATACTTACACTATCTTCTACTTCATTAATATTTCTTTTGCCTATAAATATAGATTCACATAAGCTCTAAACACCTATTGTGCTTTTTTTTTTGCTCTTTTGATCAAAATATAACTTATTTCTGATATTTCAAGAGCTGTTTCTGTTTGAACTCTCTAATTATTTTATTTTGTTCCTCTTCTTCAATTTTTTTTCAATTCTGTTATACTATTTATTTTTAATGTAGTTCTGAGGTTTGTAGATTTTCTTTCAACTTTCTAATATCTCTTTTAGCTTGATATTTTTTTCTTTAAATTGTTTTTTATAATGCTCTGCTATGGCTTTATTAACTAGTTTTGATTTTGTTACTAGTTTAATCTTTTTTTCTGTTTGTTCAATTAACCTATTAAGTATTACTTTCTTGTATGGTTTGTTTAAAAGGCTGGCTATTATTCTTTTTTGGTTAGTTTTAATCATCTTGCATCTTTTGTCTATGTTTTTTCTATTTATCTTCTTTGTTCTTGTTCCTATTCTTTCTTTTTTCTTTAAAAATTTTTTGCCAACTCTTTATGTTCTCTATTTATGTATTAGACCATTGTCTTTGGATTTTTGGTAACTTTGCACATACTTTTTTGTTTAATATCCTAAGTTTCCTATTTATTTTGTTTTTTTCTTTTCTGTAACTTTATATTCTTTTTTTGTTTTTGCATATTTGACTAATTTTTGGAGCTTTACAATAGTTTTTTCTTATCATTAGTTTCCTTGGCTATGCTTTCTGTTTGTTGCTGTATTGTAGATCTTTTTCTTAGGTATATGCTTGTTTGCTGCTGTTATAATTGCCTATTCTATTACATCCTATATATTATTTACTTATATGTTTTTCTTCTTGTTTCTTGTTTCTTCTCTTAAATATGCTTTAATGTTTCTTTAACTTTCAATTATTTTTGTTGCTCTTGTGCATAGTTTTTTTATTCTATATATTTTGTAATATTATATAGATATATTGTTCTTAATTGTCTCTTTTTTTTGACATCTATTTGCCTTGCTGCTTTTCACTATCATGTGTTTAATCCATATTTCTGCTATTACTATTTTGTAATTACTTTCAATAATTTTCTCTATATTTTTAATTTCTGCTTTTGTAAACCTGATGCTAACTTTTTAGATACTTATATATAGTTAATTCTTGTTGCTGTTTCTACATTTGACCATGTATATCTTTGTTTTATTAAATATATTTCTTTGTATATATTATAGAAGTTTTGTTGTCTTATTTAATTAAATATTAATTGTTTTTTGAAACTTGCAGTTTGCAGATTCTGCCTATCTAATATATTGTTCACAGTATAGTTAAAGTCACCTATAACAATAACTTGCATTTGTTTTTTTTTTTTATAATGGTCTCTATTATTCTTTGTTGAATGATTTTTTTATTTTTTTATTTTTTTTTTTTTAATATTAATGATAAGGCCATGTCTCTATTTTTATTGAATATTTAATTAAGATTTTACATAAAGTACAATTCTGTTTTTAAAATATTATAGAAAGAATAGAAGCTCAGACTAATTTATTTGTAACCTAAACCAACTGAAGTGGCCAAGGCTCACCTAGATTTGAGTATTAGTAATTATGTATAGAAGATTAGTTTGATATTTAATCCATTGGATATACTAGAAGTTAATTTTTGAACTAATAGAATTGAGTGAAGAAGAATATGATAAAAGTAAGGCAATATTTGGAAGTATATTATATTCAAAAGTTTGAGTTCTAGATCTTGAAATACAGTATGAAATCCAAATTTTATAATAGATTTGTTGATTAAGATGAAATAAGAACTTGATAATAAGTGTTGTAACTACTTTTTTGGATAACAGGCTTGCAATAATATCAATAAGTTCATTTGGTATTAGACCTGTTAGAGTTGAGAAGATTGAGAATAAATCTGATATGCTATAAATATTCATACTACTTAATAGCTTGATTTGATTATGTAAATTAATTATAGTATTTGAAGTAGTATCGAGTGTTTTAGTGTTTAAAGTATGTTGTAATGAGATGTCTATAAGGCTATATAACAGTTAATTAGATGGACAGATTGTCTAGTGAAGATGAGAACTGATTTGATAACATTGGTGGCAGATAAATAAGTATAAGTGATATTATTTATATAAAATGTGTGAAGTAGAAAAATCATCTAGTAGAATTTTGATTTTAAAGGATTTAAGATTAGAAAACTGAAAGCTATACAAGAAGTTTGGGATTTTTTAATTGTTGTTAATGTATAGCCAGGTAGCTTGCCAATTAACTTGATTAAGAATTTTGTTTCATTTTTGAAACAGTTTTATGTAATCCATAATGCATAAATATGTGCATGACATATTGTATAGATACTGTAATGAATAGGTAATTCTAAAGAAAAGTTTTCAAAATTTAAGATATATACAGGATTGTAAATATTATAGGACATAAAGGTAAGATATAACAAATTGTAATAACTACATGCAAGTTAATCTGCAAGGTTGTTGTACTGATTGTCTTGGTGAGCAGTAACTTAGTAAAAGATAATATGAATATTATATAATTTGACAAAATTGATATGTGTATTCTTTAGTGAAAAGTATAATGTATGTGTATAGGATAAGGTATAAGTTAAGTTAGAAAGACTGTAGTATTTAGAAATTACAGATTGTAAGTCAGTATATATATGTATAGTACAGTTTCTAGAAGCAGTAATAAGAGCTGATAAGATAGCAGTGAGCTTAGCTTTAAATAAGCAAAGCCAATATCTTATTTGGGCTTGAAAGGTATGCAGTATATTGTTGTTAAAAATTTGGGCCTATCCAATACTCATAGAGCATTGTGAGGTACCTAGGTTAATAACAGAGCCATCTGTATAAAAATGAAGTTCTGATAATTGTGCATTGTAGTTAGCAATTTGTTGGAGCTTGTTTGTTAAAGTACTAGTTTAAATATGGTTAAAATTAAGTATGTTGTAATGTTGATATTAGGGAAATTAGGAATTTAAGTAGGATGTTGAATTGCTATGGAGTACATAAGGTCAAGGTGGTTGGCATTAAAGTTAAGGGTTTTGCTATATGTATTAACTTGGCCAAAAAATTTAGAAGAGAGGTTGATAGAAATATTAATTATACATTTTTTGGCAATTGTATAAGAGTTGAAAGAGCAGCCTAGGCATATTTGTGATTGGATAGGTAGAAATAGGTATAGATGGGTAAATTGTTGTTCTATATGACATTGTCAGTGAGTAATAAAAATGGAACTGAAGAAGAGGGCTGTCTTCTGGCTTTGTCAGTATGATTTGATTATCAAGTACTATAATAAGCTATGATTTTTTTTATAAAAAAAAGTGTCCAGTTGAATAACTATAATAGTTGTATTGGGTAAATGTAAATGTTGATAAAGAGTGCAGTTGTATGAATAGCTTGTAGTTTGGTCTTCTAAATAGTTAAACTAAAGTGGTTGTTTATCTTTAGGAATTTTGTTTATATATATGAATATGTGTTTCCAATCTAAAAGACATAAGTTATTAAATATGGTTAGTTGATTTAAGTAAAGAATACAATGATATCTAAATTGTTTTTAGAAAGTTGAATATTTTGGATATAATAAGAGTAGTGATTCAAGTGAAATAGATCCTTCTTGAACAGTATATAGGATATTGTATAATAGATTAGATGCAAATATTTTTTCTATTTCTTTGTTGTTTAGTGGTATATAAACTGCTATTACTATTAGCTTTAATTGCTTAAAGTATAATATAATTTCTATCATATATTTATTTATCCTCTTGACTGCACCTACATGCTTTTTCTAGTGTTCTTTTACCAGAATTCCTATACCTGTTTCTTTTTTTTGTCTTCTGCTATGCTACTCAATATTTAATATATTTTTTTGTTGTTTTGTAGATTAGGAATTTTCTTTTTCTTTCTGTAAGATTTGTTTTCATAATTCATAGTATTACAACTTCTTTTTCTATTGTCTAGCCAAGCAGGTTTTCAAGTTTCCAATCTTTGGTTTTCAAACTATTAATATTATGACATACTGTTTTTATCTCTTTCTTTTCTTTTTTTTATTCTTTTTATAGTTTATTTCATTCTATTTCTATATTTTCTTCTTTTCTCTTTTTTTTCTACTCTTTTCTCTTTCTAGACAAGGAGGTGCTGTTTTTTCTTCAAATGCTTCTCTTTTTTTTGCAGAAATTCTTTAAGCTCCTTGTCCATTTTTATTGTTTCAATTATGACAACTTTAAGAGTGATTGGCAGTGCCCTCTTCTGCCATCTCTCTTGCCTCTTTTAATTTTTCTAATCTTTTTCAGATTCAATCTAACATGTCTTTTATATATGTATTTTCCTTTTGTTTATATCTTATATAGTTTTCTGTCTTCTGGTTATAAGTATTTCTTTCTTCTTCTATATTCCAATTTATAGTTTTGTAATTTTTTTATTTTCAAACTTTGTTTATATATATTTTATCTTCTTAATTTTTTTCTTTGTTTCTGTTGTTTTCTATATTTCATGTTTGGCTAAATATGTCTTAACTTCTTTTTCTTTTGCTTACTATGCTTTTTTTTCTTTTTGTTACTTTTCTTTTTCTGTTTATTCAATGTAATTGAAAGTTGTTAAACATAATTTGTTTTAACTGAGTTGTATTCATATCTTCCTCAGTTGCAAACATTATTATGGCTGTTCTTTTCTGGTTTCTATTTCTATTTAGTGGGATATAAACTGACTTTATTTCTTTATTTCTAAACATCTTAAAAGTAAAACTTCTAAAACATTTTCAGGTAATTCTGTTAATTTTGCTGAATATTTCCTCTGGTTTTCTCTTGGCTCATAGTTTTTTTTCCTATTGTTACTTATACCAGTTTACTGTCATTAACTGACATGGCCTATGAAATACCTCTTTTATTTGTCTTTTCTATCTGCACTTCAGCTAAGGTTTTGTATTTTAATCTTTTAACTTTTACTATATGAACTTTCTTAAATCTTTTGTAGATATATTCTAGCTCTTTTTTGTTTATATTTGTTGGTAGTTTTTTATCAGTAGGTGGATCTTGTTTTTATAATTCTTATCTGCTTCACTTTGATCTTTATACATCTTTGTTATGTTTTCTTCTCATTCTTGTTTCTTTTTCCTATTTTTGGCATGTTATTTTCTTTTTCATTGCTCTTCCTTATTATATCTTCTATATTTTTCTTTTTTGTCTTCTTTTTTTTTTCTAGTATCATTTTATACCAGTTATTTTCTTTTTTGCTAATTTTTTGTATTGCTTTATTTCTGTCATATTTGCAGTCAAAGCTTACTTCTAACTATAAGTTTTCTTTTTTGAAAACTTTTTTAATATCTTTGATATATTTATTGTTTTTTAATAACTATCTAATGAATTTAATTTGTTCTTTATTTGTTTTTTCTAACATATTGTGTGCTAGTATGTTGCAAACAGGCTGTTATATTAGTTGCAGTTTTTTTTTGATGTTTACATGCTTACCTTTAGTGATTTTTATACTATATCAATTTATCTTTTAATTTTTTGTTTCACTTTGTGTTGCTCTTTCATTTTTTCTGTTGTTATGTTGTGTTTTGGCTCTTTTTTATTTATATCTGCATTTTTTTGCTTGTGCTTTTCTATTTTTTTCTAATTTTATGAGATTTGTTTTGTTTTTGTTTCACTATTCTTATTACTAAAACTTATCTTTTAAAAGTTCTTATATTAAGGAAATTCCAAGCTGTTGGCTAAAAAAATATGAATCATAGTATCTCAAAAATTCACTATATATCTAACATTAAAAATTGTGTCTTATAAGTAAAATTTCATTTTAAAACTATTAGTTAAAGATCAGAAGTTAGATATTATAGTAAATTTTTGTTTCATTTATATTTTTTTACAATTTTTTATGTTTTTTATGTTTGTTTTGTTACACAAGATCCTGTGATTTTATTGGATCTGCATAAAATCAGATGTGATTTTAGTAATCTTCAGTCTAGGAATTTCTTAACATAAGAGCATCTTATCTTTGTAATCTCTTCTTGTTGAACTGCTATGCTAGTTTCTTGTATCTTTTTCTTATATTATTTGCTTTTTTCTATATTTATTTTATTTACTGATTCTTGTCCAATTTCTTGAATTACTTTTTTTTTTGTTATTTGGTATAACTTTTTGATTTATCATATGTTTGTTCTAGGAAAGGTTCTATTATTATTGATAATTACTTTGCTCTACTATGCTTAACTTCTTTTCTGACTGCTCTTTTTCTGCTTTTTCTATTAACTCTCTTGTTACTCTCAATAGTGCAACCTTATTTGAACTCTACTCTATTAGCATAATACCAATTTTGTCTTCTCTATTAGGTGTTACATATGTTGTACCTGCTTGTTTAAGAAATACCCCATTGTGCATACTGTTAATAATAGCCCAATATGCTCTTTTGATATATGTTGTTATTAAGCTATTATCATGTCCTTCTAATGTATTCATATTTCTTTTCAAGTTGTGCATATGTATGCTTTGCTTGTTTGTTTACAATCTCATAATTAAAACAGATCTGCAATATAGAATTAATGCTAATTTCCCAAAATTTTTGTTTTCTGTATATTTTCTTCAAAATTTTTAGTTATTCTTGCTTTTTTCTTGTTAATCAACTTTTTTTAAAACTGTTTTTTCTTTTTTTATATCTTTTTTGGATGCTCTTCTTTTTTACTTAGATCTGCAAGAATAGTTTAGATAACTATTTTTGTGTAAACTTGGTTTTTTCTTCTTGCCAAATTTGTATTTAAGTGATTAGTAGAGAGAGTAACAGAAATCTAATTCTTATTTTAATAACTTTTTCTAATTAATATGTTTATTACAAAAATGATAATTAGTTTTATAATTTTCCAAATATAGTTAAATTAGTAATATCAAATAGATAATAAAGATTGTCTTACAATGTAATCCTTATTAAAATTTTTATTTATTCTCTTTTTGGTAATTCTTATAACTACAAAAAACCAATAAAAATTTATTTTTTCTTTGTAATTATATTTTTAAATTTGATATATAAATAATTATATAACATTATTATAAATAAATATATTAATAATCAATAGTCATATTTTGTATAATATAATAATAAATATGATTATCAAGTGCATTAATATACTTTATTCTATAAATAAACAAATTTTATTATTATTAAAATTAAATAGACCTACTTTACAACTTTAATTTAATAATTAAACTTAGTTTACTTAATATAATTTTTTATAAAATTAAATATAAATAAAATTTACCATTAGGTTTATGTATAATTTTAAAATACTGCTCTTTACTTTTAAAATTAATAAACTTTCTTATAACTAATTATAAAAATTATATTGTATAAACTTTACTAATTGTAAACAATAACAAACACTTAATCTACCTTATTCTAGACTCTTATTTCAATTAAGTCAAAGCAATAAAAGAAACTTTAACAATAAAAGTTATACTTATTCCTGTTTATGTAAACTATCTAATCAACTACATTTTAATTCTAATACCTGTTCATCTATTGGCTATATCATTTGTAAAATTAATATCTAAACTATTCTTTGGATCAAATATAATATTTCTTATTATTATATTTTAAATTTACAAATCTAGATAAGTCTTAACTATTCTAGTAGATTTAGATTACAGATAAATATATTTAAGCTTTTATTTTTATATGTAGTTTTTTTTTTATTTGTACTTAGATTTCTTTTATAGTTAGCAGTTTAACAGTTTAGTCCAAACTGCAAGTGTTAGTTTTAACTATAGCAGTTATATAAAAAATTACTTTTTGTATATAACAGCTCTATATGACTACTAACTTTTAAATTATTAATAAAGATATAAGCAAGACTGGACCTTAATACTAAAAAAAATAATTAATTAATATATTTTTAAATAATATAAATATAAAATATATATTAAGAGATTTATTTAATATATTTAAATACAAATAAAATTTTATAATTACTAACTTCTTTTTTTTTTAAATTAAAGTTCCTATCTTTGAAAAGTAATATTTTATTCAAGTTTTGGTAAGACATGAATATTTTTAAAGGCTCTTTTATATTGGAGATTACAATTAATTACATATATATTTTTATGTCTAATTTAAGTAGTTTGCTTATATATTATTATACAGATTTTATACTAGATGCCATACTTATAAACCAAATATGAATCTTGACTATTTAAACCCTCTGCATATGCAATTCTTTTGTATTATAAGAACATCTTTAAAGCATCATCAATTAAGTTTTCAATACTAATTAATATCTTTAAGACTACTTTATCCTTAATAAAAGACTTACAAAAGCCTATTATGTCTTATATATATTGATTTAGTATTATAAACATGTTATATTTATTTAACACTTGTAGTTACTGAGATTATTTATTTAACTACTACATTACTTTATTTCTATTTTTGTAAAGTTTACTAAAATTTCAATATTTATTTTTTTTTATTAACTTCTATTGACTATAACTCAGAACCAATAGACTCTTCAAATTTTTAATTCAGATTGTTTGATATAATATATCTTAGTATCTTTTTCTTTAGCAATTCTGACAATCTAGTTGGTAATATACTTTTTTATATATCTTTGTTATTCAGTTTATTTACCAATTTATATGAAGGTGTTTTATAATCTTTAACTAGTTGATAGTATTGTTGAAAGTCCATGTTACTTCTTTATTCAGAAATTTCCAAGTAGGTTTCTAACTTTTTAGTTTCTTAATCTTTTGTGTCTAGTAGTCTTATTATAGGTTTATATTAAAATCTTATATAAAACTAATTATTAACATTCCTCTATATATATGTAATATTATATTTATATAGATGTCCCAAGTTTTTAATAATAGATATAACCTGACTTGATTCATCTAAGTTTACAGATTTATAAATCCAATTGATTAACAGAAAACAGTTACTGTAATATAAGTTAATTTTCAAATTTCATTATAGATAGAATTTAAATATTAGATCTGTCACTTGAAGGATAACAATCCAACAATTAAACTAGAATCATTATTCTTATAATTACTAACTTATTTATATATAAGTATTATTAATTTTACTCTATAAAATTACTAATTTTTTATATAGTATACTAATTTAAATAAATAATTTTCTTTTTATTATAACTTTTCTTTTTATAAAATAATCATAATCAAAATTTTGCAATTTTATACACTAAGGTCACATCAAAGTACTTGCATAGTAACCAAAAAAATACTTAATTGTAATTGGTTAATTTAAAAATATGTCAAAAAATTTTAATTTATTTTTTTAAAAAAAATTAACCAACTTTGAGATTTTTTTAAATAATATATAATCAAAGATTAAATTAATTTTTTTATAAATATATTTTATAAATCTTCAAATATCAAAAATATTTATTTAATTGCAAGTTAATATATAAAATTTTATATAATTACATTTTAAGTCAAATGTATCAAGTTGGTGTATCATGCTTAATGAGATGACCAATAGGTTTCAATAGGTTTTGTTACAAGTGAGAATAGTCTATATAGAACACGATCAATTCGTGCCACGGTAGATCACTTTTTTTAGCTTATAAATGACTGGCAAAATTAAAACAGAGCACAAACATAAATTTGGTAGATTTATCTTTTTCAATGATGAACAAGATTTTCTAGTGTGTTAAAATAATAATGATGAAAATAACTTGTGTTAATTAAATTTATTTTGAGTATTAATTCGATTCTGAAAATGGGGGCATTTCGCAAATCGGCTAATATGTTAAAAATAAAGATTAATTTTTTTAATTGCTTAAGAAAGATTTTTAATATATCATGAACAATGATCACGATCGTGAACTAATATTAAACTTACGTCGTACTTCAAACAAATAAAAATATGAACCAATTCTTAGTGAATTTCTAATATACATCTCATATTTTAAATGTAAATTTACAATGAGGTTGACTCGATCAAAGAAATATAGTTAGTGATACGATTCTTTCAAATCCGGACAATGCAGATTACGCAAGATCAAATCCTATTTTCGAAAAGAGCAGTAATCCGCATATTTTGAATAGATTGAGCGAATGATAAGCGATTCGCAGCATCCGCATATTTAGAATGTATGCAAATAAAAATGCAAGTAGTGAACCTGTGTAATTGTTTACGTACAAGATTGTGTATAATATTGAACAAAAAGGTTTTTTTTAAGATTCTGTTCTGCGATTATGAGTCAAAAAACTTGTAAAGAATTGTACGAACTTGGATGGAAATATCAGTACGGCATTGATGTTAAAAAAGACAGATACAAAGCCTTCAAATATTATCAAAAGGCTGCTAAATTAGGTGATAGTGAAGGATTGTTTTGGACAGGTTTTTGTTACAACTGGGGTATCGGTATAAATAAAGATGAGTATAAAGCTTTTGAGTATTACCTAAAATCAGCCAAAGCCGGTAATTCATTGGGAATATTTAAAACTGCCGTTTGCTATTATTTTGGAATTGGAGTTGTAAAGAATTATAAGAGAGCTGGTTATTGGCTTAAAAAGGATAATTTATATTCTCCTCTTTTAAATATTTATGATGATTCGTACCTTCCTCATCTTAATGATTTTATTGAATATATCTCAAACTATCACCCTTTTAATCTTATATTAATTACTTTAAGATTACCTTTTAAACTTATTCGAGAATTTAAGCATGAAAGATGTAAAAATTGCAATGGAGTTAATACTAACAAGTCATGGTGTCTAAGATGTGGTCCTGACATGACTGTTCAAAGTTGGACAAGTAAGAACATGTTTATTGATAATTGTATCAAAGAATTTCAAATTAAAACCTTAGCATATGAGAAAATGATTGAGTGGATTCCGTTTGATAGATTAAGAAAGATTAAATTAATTGGTAATGGAGGATTCGGTTCTGTATACTCTGCAACATGGTTAGATGGTACACGAAAAATTGAATGCAAGTCTAAATTTCTTGGTAAATATAACAAAGTACGTGAATCATCCAGCATTGTTGCACTCAAGACTTTATCATGTTCTTTAAAAGAAGTAAGTGAACTTATTGTTTTGTTATTTATTACAATTTAAACCTGTACTAAGTCATATAAATTTTAAAGTTTAAAAATCATATGAAATGTTATAACAGTCTCTCAGTCTACGGATTAACTCAAAATACAATAACAAATGAATATTTTATGGTATTCCAATTTGTAGAAGGTGGTAACTTTTATAATTTTTTAAAATCAAATTTTAGGATCCTTACTTGGAAAAATAAACTTCAAATACTTAGAAATATGATATTAGATTTAATTCGAATTCATGATGCAGATTATATTCATGCTGACTTCCACAGTGGAAATATTTTACTAGATAAACAACAATTTGACGAAAATATACAAGCTTACATTTCAGATTTAGGATTATCCAAATCATGTAACGAAAACGATCCAGATTGCATTTATGGAGTTTTGCCCTATGTTGCTCCTGAAGTTTTATTAGGTCAAAAGTTTACAAAAGCCGCCGATATTTATGGTTACGGAATTGTTATGTGTGAAATGTCAGCAGGAAAAAGACCTTTTGATAGTCATCAATTTGATATTGATCTTGCGATAAAAGTTTGCAATGGGCTAAGACCAGAATTCGCATTTGGTACTCCAAAATGTTATATCGAATTGGCCATACAATGCATGGATTCTGATCCAGAAAAACGACCCACTGCTTATGATATCTATAACAAATTGGATGATTGGATTGAAGTTATGAAAATTTCAAATATTACACATGAAATTCAAAAACAATTTTTAGAAGCTGATAAAATAATAAAAGAATTGCCGATCTTTAAGCAAATACATCCAGATCACATGTACACGAGTAAGCTCATCAATACACGAGAAATAGGAAGCAGAATTCAAAGTTTAAAAATTCCAGAGAAACTGAAATAGAACCAAGAGACAGATCATGTTGATATTTCCTAGCGAAATTTTTTTTATTTAAATATCAACATTTAATTTTAAAATAAACGAATTACACAGATATGAGGACTGGTCTAGGAAAATGTCGGTTTGGAAATTTGTGAATTCTACAATTAATATTTACCTGGTTTGTGTGATATGATTGATCGGATAATTTTCAAATTCCCAGACTGACATTTTCCTAGGCCAGTCCACATACGTATTACAGATTACACAAGAATACGTGTTTTTGAACAAATAATCTGGATGAATCATATTTTGATCCAGCTGACCTTATACGAACATTTCAATTTTAGCATCAACTTTTGAATTTGAATAAGATTTTTTATTAAAACAATTTAAGACGTAGTTTAATATAAATCATTTAAATTCTTCAGCAATATCTTTATTTTTCTTCCAGTTCGTGCAATATAAAACTTTACAGTTTCAAATGTGATTGCATTTTATTTTTGCTTGACTGATCAACCGTACTAGGATAATTATATTCACCTCTTAGTTCATTTACCCTTGTTACCTCAGTTGTATGACTTCTCTTCAACACTCCTATTTAATTTTTTATTTATACAAATTAAACATAGTTGATTGTTAAATTTGAATAGATTAAATGGCAGGTTGTATTAAATGACAAGATGAACAATAGTTTGAAATAGGCTGCATAATATAATTAGATCTATTTTTAAAAATATTTTACTAAATGTGCAATGAATAAAGCTTTATGTTTAAATCATCTATTACACTAGGAAAATAGATCATATTAATGTCCGAAGCTAAAAATATAAGTATTGATTATCGGTTAGTTGAATTATTTATATAGTTCGACTTAGTGTTGTTAGGCGAAACTTAGAGGTTTCGCAAAAGGCGAAAGTCGAAACTAGTTTCGACTTTCGCCAAAAAAAAA
>CAJVQA010001532.1:0-25201 GCA_910591915.1 Cetraspora pellucida | reverse complement strand
AAGTGGTCACCAAAGTAATAACAAGAAGATTAGACAAAGTATTCTTAGAGAGACAGATACTCAAAGGTCCAAATTATGCAAGAACAAGTGGAATTAGTCAAAGTGTAATGTAAAGAACCACTTATAAATATACTAAATCTGGTCTTTATACCTTACAAGTTACTTCAGATTCAACAAAATAGTGTAATACTCATTCCTAACAGATACTATGTCCTTAAAAGCTTAATGTAACTTGTCCTAAAACAAGTAACATTGTAAAAATAAACTTATTTAATAATAAACATAACTACCTACTCACACCTATGATTCAAGAAATAGCCTTATGATTTTAAAAATTAACTACAGAAATGCTAGCTGATGTAGAAAAGTATGTTGTTCAGGAGCGAATAGATAGGAGTTCTATATATTCCTTATTAAAACATGACTACCCAAATTAACTTATCTATAAGCATGACTTATACACTGCGGTTTATCAGTTAAGAAAAAAAAATAACCTCAGAGACACAGATGTCTTACAAATCCTTCAATTATTAATGAATTAGAAGGAATTAGAACTACTTTGGATTATAAAAACTAAACTGAATCCAATTTCAAGAAGGCTAATTTTACTTTTATGGATTTCTCTTGTACAAAAAGAGCTGTAC
This sequence comes from Cetraspora pellucida, assembly GCA_910591915.1. Classification (NCBI taxonomy): domain Eukaryota; kingdom Fungi; phylum Glomeromycota; class Glomeromycetes; order Diversisporales; family Gigasporaceae; genus Cetraspora; species Cetraspora pellucida. Next base: position 24,557 of record CAJVQA010001532.1, on the reverse strand, counting down.
ATTAAGTATAATGATGTTATTATAGTAGATAGCACTTATAATATTAACTAATTTCAAATAATATTATGTATTATAATCATAATTGATAATAATTTCTGAACCAGAATCATAGCATATGCTATTATTGAAAATAAGACACTAGATACTTATCAATAGATATTTGAAAATATACTTATTGAAACAGATGTTTTTTTTGGAATTGTTTTTACTGATTCAGATCCTTCAATGATCAGATTGATCAAGGATATTAATCCTAATTCTCAACATTTGTTATGCATTTTTCATATAGATTTGAATCTACAGAAAAAACTTAAAAGAAAACTAGGCAACCAATTTGAAGAATTTTGTTGCAAATTTTATATTTGTCAGAATTCTTTTTGTGAGGAGTTATTTGAATATAGATGGAACAAATTAATTAAACAATATCTAGCAGCAGCAAAATATTTATCAGATACTCTTTATATTACTAAACATTTGTGGGCAATACCCTGGATTCGTAGGTGGTTTACAGCTGGTGTACAAAGTATACAGCATATTAAGTCAATAAACAAGTATATACATGATAAAGTTGATCATATTATATCATTATACGAATTGTTAATTAGTATTAAAGATTACATCAAGAATGAGGAACATTTGAAAAGTTTGAAGCTGGACAAAATTCTTTATCTACAGTCAGTATGCCAATGCTAAATGAAAGATTCTTTGATCAAGTAGATGATATCATTAAAAGCTTTTTAACTTCTGTAATACTTGAAAAACAAAGATCTCAAATGAATCAATCTGTATGCTATGATATTACTCAAGTTACAAAGTGGCATCATTTGATAGAAGTAAGTAATTTTATTAGAATTAGTTGTGATATATTATAATTAGTAGTACTGTATTAGGATTATAAGGCTAAAATTCTAAACAGGGTAATATAATAGAAGTAATCTATTTGTATAAGACTAAATGTTATTAGGTTAATGAAAATTTAACTATTAATATATGTTTAAAGTGATTTTAATAAATTAATTCTGTATATTTAATCATTATAGTCAGAAGGTGATAACAAAGAAATAAGTATTGGAATTAGAAAACAAGAGCAGGATACACGACAGATTCTTTTTAGCTCTCTAGTTAAAAATATACCTCAAGAAATAATCTTAAAAGTATAGAATATACATGCAAATGGAACCCAAGAAGTAGGACACTATATAATTTTGCTCAATGAAGGTACATATTTATGTATCTGTCTTCTTTTGATCAATAAGGGATTAGTGTGTTGTCATTTTTTCTATATTGGTACCTATTTAAAATTTGCTACCTTTCATATAACTATAATTCCAAATTGATAGTACTTGGATCCCAATCTTAAACCAACTGATCTTCTACAACAGTATCCATCTATCCTAGTATGTAATATAATACAATTAGAAGAAAATATGTTATTCAAACAAAGCATCAGTTTTTAGCATTTTTTATCTATTCGAACTAATTCACATAGTTCTCATTTAACTATAAAATCAACTAAAGCTGTATATGCAGAATTAGCTAAATTATCAAAGAAGGCTATCGATTGTGTTATTAAGGCAGATATGCAATATGAATTATCAAATATTTTTAAATCCTTTATTTATGACATCCAGAATAAGGTGAACAAACTAGTTTTAGAAAATTTAACTGATGTTAATAATTCTATTGTTATTAAACATAAAGAACAGCCTTCAAAAAGATTAAAAGTAAATGTTGAAAAAAGTTTATATAAGGGAAAGGAAGTTCTGTTAGATAGTACATATATTAATTTAATTGAAGATGATACTTCAAATAGTGTAGAAAACTTAAGTAATACAAAAGGTCAAAAATATGAAAAGTGTAAGCAATATAGACACTATGCAAAAACATGTCAAAATGTTATTTAAAGTTGCTATGTTATAAGTAGCATTTATTCATTGTATATTGATTCATTAACAAAATTAAGTCATGTTATATTCAAAATTAGGATTAGGGTTGGTTAAAGTAAGAATTAAATAAGAATTAGTATTAAATTCTTCTTTTGTATTTTATGCTTTTCGCTTTTTTTTTTTACTTCACTAGGTCAATTCACATTTGATTAAAATTCTTATTTAGTTAGGCAATTATATGTTTTAAGGATTAATAAGATAAGATTGCATTTTGATTACCTAATTAGTTTTTAATTTTCTAATATATATCTAAGATGAATATCATAAGATGTTCATACAAATACTCAACTTTTTTTATTAACTAAAATATCAGAAAACATGTTATTTTAAAGTGCGTTATATATAGTGATACTATTGAACTGATATTGACATGTTGGTCACTTCTTAAACAGATACATTGTGTAATCTATAAATGGCTTACTCAAAAGAGGCAGTTAGATTTGAATAAGTGAATAGTTTATAATTGTAGGTTTTATTAAAATGACAGTAGAATATTATTATTAAGTGATGAATTTTATAATAAGCACTAACTGAACTGTTCTTGGAGGGCTTAAAGCCTTTATTATATACTTTCATTTATATAGAATACATTAAACCCTTTATTCGTAATATATTGCCTATACTACATATAACATTTATGCTAATTATACTGATGATAATGTTTATAATGATTATTTTAATTATACTCTTAGTCCCTTTATCCTACTAATATCAATTATCAATCTGATACTAAGTAGACAGCGAATATAGTGTATACTGCTGGAAAGCCAATTTTAGGTAGGTAATTGGCATAGCCATTAATTCATTATACTGATTACAAGCTTCTGGCACCACCATCCTATTGCTTACAATAGTTTAAAAAAATTACTGCTAGACATTTTGGCCAATACACTATTTTGATAAACATTTGATATTTTTATATATACCTACTGCTAGTAGTTAGGATAAAGGCATTTCTTATAAATACTTTGTATATTAATGTGTTAGTATAATAGAGTGAAGTAGAGCCAACAGGCGTAGTGAAGTGAATAGTGAGGCTATTTAGAGCTAGTAATTTTTGCATAGTTGTATTTGTTTTATATCTCAAAAATTATCTTTGTTGAATTTATTATAAATATAGTTACATCACGTGAGTGTGTTTGTACACTATGTGTACAAATAGAAAGTGCCTATTTTTAATATATTTTTAAAATATTATTAAAATATTATTTATTTTTATTTTTTTTTATTTTTATTTTTATTTTTTTTTATTTTTATTTATTTTTATTTTTATTTTATTTTTTTTTATTTTTATTTTTTTTTATTTTTATTTTTTTTTCTTAAGCATTATGGTAGTACTTCATTAAACTATTTGTAGCTACATATGTAAAACAAAATATTATTTAATTTATAAGTCTACTATCATTCAGCCACCTAAACAGTATCTAAATGTAATCTGTCACACTAATTCAGTTAGAACTAGAAATTATACCTCATTTAACCCTCATTCTACAATAGGATACCACCAATCTGAAGACATCTTTTTGCAGAAAAGAGAAAAACAAAAAAAATAAAAATGATTTTAAAGTTAAGAAAGAGAAGAACAAAAATAGGAAGTAAAATAAAACTAAACAAAAAGAATATAAATCTAATCTATATGGAGAATAAAGAAGAAAACCTACTAACAGAATAAAACTCTATTCTATAATTGCTGCTTACTACAATGTTTTATATTTTTAGAAACTATGGCTATTCTCTAAAAACTAGGTACTCTTAATCAAAATAAAAACTTATTCATTTGTAGAATAGAGTTCAAGCCAGGCACTTTCTGTATAGAAGAAATCTTCAAGTAGGTGGGATACTGTGTTAAGGTTTAGAGTGCACTTAAGTGGTTCAATTCTTTATAAACCTCTGTAACCCCTTTTTTAAAAAAAATATTATATACATAGTTTTAGAATATATATATATTTCAATATATTTTTGGTTTTTCTGAATTAAATTCTTTTTCGATCTGTTTTACAAGATTGGCTAACTTACATGTTTGTTGTGTTTCTTATTTGCCATGTTCAAACAAGCATGTAACTGCAAAAAGAAGTGATGCACAATGTCAATCTTTTGATGAAGGTGAGCCAAATCTCCATTTTTTAAAAAAAAAGAAAACAAAAAAAAAGATGAAGAGGAGGTATATCTTTGTTACAAGAGTTCAAGTTCAGAAGAGTTTTTCTAGTTGTTCTTCTTTTTCTTTTGCTTCTAATATTTTTAATCAGAGAACTGATTTTGTCTTTACTTGCTTTCAGAATATCCTTCCAGTTTGGATGCCAAATATGTGAAGAAGTCCATTAGACAAAAAGCTTAACCCAAGACAAAAACTACTCAAGTTTTGTTTGCTCCTCAGTATATCATGTATTTGAGCTTTGTTGATAGCAAGTTTACTTAATATAAAACTAAGAATATTATTCACTTTGGAGCCAGAGTCTTCAATCTACTTTTAGTGCCAACTTGGTCCAGGTAATTGTTGGAAAGAATGATGTTAGTTATTATTGTTAATAATATTATAATAATAATTTACTTATATATTAATTATATAATAATAAATATATTTAAAGTTTTTGTAAAGTACATAGAGTTTTTCATCTAATTTTTTTGGTTTGACTTTTCAGAACATTAAGACACCATTGTACTAGACCTTTTTTTTAATAGTTATATTCATATCTTCCTAACTTTTAAATAACACTACTGCATAATTTCTTGGTTTTCTCTATCTGTTTGGTGAAATGTATACTGTTATTGCCTTTCTGGTTTTAAGTTCTCATAATAGAATTAGTTTAGAAATTCCTTTTGTATTTCTATCAATCTTGCTGTGAATTGGTTTTTTTTTCTTCTTCTTCATCTATTGTCATTCTTGCTAACTTTCTATTTCTTAAGAGAATTATCTATAAAATGCTTGACCTTCTTTTTTCTTTACTTTTATTATTGTTGTTGTTCTGAATATGCTTCTTCAGATTCTGCATTCTATTACTTTATTTATCTTTCTTACTAGGTACTTGATTTTATATTCTGTTATCTCTTTCAGTAGGTTTTATACTGTTAATGCTACTGTATTTTCTTTATTTTCTTTATTTATGTCTCCTTTTTCTTGATTGAATAAATTGTTTTTTGTTCTTTTAGTTTCTTTTTTATTTTTCTTTTCTTCTGTCAGCTTATCTTTCTGCTTTAACTTCTTGCTCTTCTTAATCTCTTTTTCTTCTAGTTCATCTATGTCTGAGATTATTCTAAACTAATCATTGTGTTTTCTTTGGATTTTGCTAATTGCTTCTTCTCTGTCATATTTGCAGTTAAATGTAACAATAATCTAAGTTTACCTTTCTTAAACATTTCTTTGACCTCTTTAACATATTTGTTAAATACTAACAATTTTTTAATAAATTTTGTTCTTTTTTCTTGTGAACTACCTAATACATTGTATGCTAGTATTTTTGCTACATATGTTCTTTCATTGCTGCAATCTCTGTTTGAGAGTGACCAAATGCTTTATACTAGTGGTTTTTCTATAATAGTACCTCTGTTTTTTCATTGTTCAGTTTTATGAATTCCATTTTTTTTATTTCTTTTGATTTTTTTTTGGTTTTTAATTGCTATAATGATGTTTTTATAGTCCTTTTGCATTAGATCTGTCTTCAATGCTCTTATTTCTTCTTCTATGTAGTTGTCTGTTTTTGCCTCTTCAATTATTATGCTTATATTTTGTCATAGCTCTTTTTTATTTATTATTATATTTACTGCTTCTGTTATTTGTCTCATTTTTTTTATATATATTTCTGGTATGTTGATTTTTTCTTTTAATATTGTTTAAACTTTTTTGCTTCTTATACTTTGCACTGCTAGTGGATATTGGCTCATATAATTTATCTCTTCTGCCTATTTTTTTACACTTGTTGGGTCTTTTATATCTACTTTAATTATTGCTTCTTATATTTTTCTTAGTATTACTATTTTTATTAAATCTATTTTCTATAGTGCTATTGCTACTATATCTCTTACATTGAAATAGTTGTTTCTATTTGCTAGTTCTTGCTCTAATTCTTTGCTGCCTATGAGCTTTAGTTCTGTCTCTGCTCTTTTACTTATCAATTTTAGTGTCATTGACTCTTCTGCCTTTGCTTATATCATCTATAGCTATGTTCTGTGTTATTTTGTTTACAATCATATGCACTCTGTAATATTTATATGTTTATTCTGTCTATATTTGTATATGTCTGTTTGTTTATTTTTTCACATGCTCACATGTTTCAAACAGATTTATAATTCTGAGTCTAAGCTATTTCTCCAAAATTTTTATTTTTTGAGACTTGTTTGACAAGTTTGTCTTTTCTTTATTTGCTTCTTAACTTGTTTTTTCTACTGCTTTATTTGTTAGGTCTTTTTTAGAAGCTTTTTTTTTTTGTTAAGTCTTCGAACACAGTTTTGACAATGGTTTTTATGTTAGTCTTGATTTTTGTTTCTGCAAGTTTTGTATTTTAGTGATTAGCAGAAAGAGTAAACTAAATATTTTTGATATAAATTAGTTATCAAAATTAAATATTTTGTATTATTTTAGAGAATATTGATTAATTTATTTTTTTTTTGGTATTAAGGTGATCTTTTTGGTCTTTTGACTTATTAACATGTTTTTAAGAATGTAGTTCTATATGAAGCTACTACAGAAAGAATATACAGTTGGCCATTTGTATAACTTTCTATATTATCTATTTAAGAAGTCTGTTTAATGTTTTCTATCAATTACTATATCTAATACTCTTGTTTAAGTGTTTTATTTAAATTCTTTGAACCTGTCTCATGTTACTTTATCAGATTAAGCCTAAATTCTTTGTCTTAACTTTAAAACATTTATCTTTAAGGTAAACCTGCTGGAGCCTGCTATATATCTATTTTTTTGCAGCTAATTCAGATATTACTATGACAGAACTAACACTTGCAGTCAGAGCTAATTATTAAACTGCTATGTTTTTGTAGAGTTTACCCAAACCTCAGTATCTACTTTATAGCATATTCTTAGTACTTTAGTATATTACTGCTTCTTTTACCAAACTTCTAATTCAAATAGCCTATATAAAACTATAACCAGTCTATTAGTATATTAGATTAGCCTAATATTCTTTTAATCTAATCTGATTTGACAGCCTGATTGGTAATATCTCTAAAACTCCCAACCCAAAGGTTCTTGCCCATCTAGCTACTTTAGTATTAGTACTGTCAAAAATTTGTATTATTTTTCTATTCAGGTTTTTTTAAATAAGCTTTTTGTTTACCAATTTTTACAGATTTATACAGTTACAAGAACTTTTCTAAAGTTTGCACTACCTGATATCAGTTTGCATTTCTCTGTATAACAAGTTATACAGATGCTTCATAATCTGCCAGTCATGCTAGTGCAATTATAATTACAGGTATTTTAATCTAATTATTAAGAACAGTTGTTATAATACTAGATTATATAAGTAATTATTTAAATTTTTGCTATTAATAGAATTTGAACACCTAACCTACTACTTGAAGGGTTGACAACCTGATCACTTTACTAGGTTACTATATTCAAGAATATTAATTTATTTTAGAAAACTTTTATAATATATAAAAGTAAATATTTTTTAAATAATATAAATATAACTTCATCTTAATATTAAAAAAATAATAATAATATAAATATTAAAACTTTACAAATATAAAAATATAGATTTAATTTATATATTATTTAAATTTTATAAATGTTAGTAATATTATTAAAAGGTTTTATTAGTAGCTTATTTTTGCTTTTAATATTTATAATATAAAACTTTTTTTGTATATTAAAGTTATATAACAAATAATTTACATATAATTTTATCTTTAAGTAACTAATTAAAAGTTTAAAACTCATTAATGTTAAAAATTTGGATAATTACCTGTATTACAGCAACTGTTTCTAATAATTGAATTAAAACATCTATAATTATAATTATATTAGTATAACTAGCAAGTTATAAAGCATTTGTATAACTAGTTATATTATTATAAATAAAAGCTTTCTTAATTTTTATACTATAATAATAATACAATATAGTAAATTTCTTATAAGTATATGTGATGTTCAAGAAAAAAGTATAGTTTCTGTCAAATGTTATTAAGAAATTATATCTTTCTTTAAAGCAGTTTGAAAAAGATAATACAATGCTAATAACTTTACTTTATTTACTAAAATAAAGATAAACCTTGTTTGTAGAAATTACTCTAGAAAAAGAATATCAATATAGTTTATAATCAAAAGCTATTTATTAAAATAATAACAAGAAAAGCTATTTTTAGGTTTCTGTTTCTAAAGAATTCCAAGATGTGTTTACAATATTAAAAAGAAGAAAGATATTTGTTGCTTAATTATACTTGAAGAATTTAGCAAGATTTATATATCTGTAAGCTAAGTGACAAAGTGACTAAGTAACTAAGCAACTAAGCATTAAGCAACTAAGTAATTACTAAGCAACTAGAAGGTTCTAGCAACTAATAACTAATAATTGCTAAGTAACTAATTACTAAGTGACTAAACAGCTAAGTAACTAAGCAACTAAAAGATTCTAGCAACTAATAACTAATAATTATTAAATAACTAATTACTAAGTAACTAAGCAGCTAAGCAGCTAAGCAACTAAGTAACTAAGTGACTAAGTAACTAAGTAAAATATGATTACTAAGTAACCAAAAAGTTCTAGCAACTTCTAATAATAATACAATAATAAGAATAACTAATATTAATAAAATAATAATAATAAATAATAATAATAAAATAATAATTATTTATTTTATAATATTTTTGTTTTTTTAAAAAATTTACTTCATAAAGTTTATGTTTTAATTGATTTAAGAAGTTGAGTATATTCTTTATTTAGCAACTTAATAATATATGTTACAGTTATATATTTCAAGTATAAAGTTATTTTTCTTGATTGTAATTCAAGAATTTTATATATTCTAAAAGCACTTTTTTAATATTTTTTGCTTTTCTTATTATTTAAGCATTCTAAATAAGATCTTTAATCTCTAATAGATTATCAAACTTAGAGATTATTTGTTTTAAGTAGTAATAGGCTTCAATTTTCTTATTAAGATTATATTGAGTATGTTCAGAAATAAATAAAAACTTTAAGATTCAATTAACTTTTTCTTTTTATATTTCTTTAAAAAAAAAATTAGTTATACTTTAAGTTGTTAGTACTAGTGTTTGTTTTAAATCATTTATTATTTGAATTAAATAGTTAGTATTATTACTTTCTAACTAAGTTATTACTTTTTAAATAGAGCTTTGATTAGAAAAGATTGTATTTTTTTTATTTATAAAAATTTATCAATATTAAATTCTACAAAGGCTTCTATTATAAAGTTTAAGTTGATAATTTTTTTTGATTTTTTATTACTTCAAAAAAAAATATTTTGAGATAATATATTTAAATAATTTTAAAATACAAGATTCTGTTTTCAGATTTGAGAGAAATTGTTTAAAGTACTGTTTCTGGTTGTAGTTTTAAAATTTCTATTTTTAGAAAAATTCGTATGATTTAAGAATGTTTATATAAATTTTAAAGTATCACAATTTTTGAATAATTGTAATATTAAAAAATTTGTATAATGTTATTGTCTTTTCTTTTAGCTCTAGAAATTTCTTTTAGAAATTTTAGTTATTCAATAAGAACAAAAAGTTTCTATATTTGTTTTTATAATATTTAGTAAGATAATTACTATCATAATATTTTTGCAATGTTTTCTTTTGTTGTTACAAAGTTTGTAAGCACTATTATTTAATTTTTCTTAAATAATAAAAGGTTTAGTTCTTTTTATTCTCAAATTTAGTAGATTAAGAATGTTTTATATTTTTTTTAATTATCTATACTTTGTTATCTATTTCAAATATTTTATAATAAATTTTGGCATTAAAGTATTTTTTCTGTTTTTGTTATAACTTATTAGTCTTTTCTTTTATATTGTTTTGCAATTCAGATAGCTTATCAATAAGCTCAAATGCTCAATGCAATATGCTATCTTGTAGGTTGTATTCTGTTTCTTCATAAGGTTTAACAAATAATAAAGCTTCAATTAAGAGAACAGTTTGTTGTTTATATACAAGCTAAAAAGAAGTATATTTATTTGTAGTATACTTCTTTGTTTGATAAGTAAGTAGTACAGCAAGTATATATAAATCTCAGTTATTATTTTCTTTAACTTTAGCAAATAATTCATATAAAATTTGATTAAGACATTTAATCATTTTATTTATCTATAAGTAGTATAATAAAAGAACTTATATTTTATAAAAAAGTTTTTATATAAAATGTGAACAGTTTCACTAATAAAAATTTTTTTCTTGATTAAAAAGAATAATTTTTGGTATTATATGTTGACAAATAATTTCTTCAAAAATAAACTAAACTAAAGTATTTGCTTCAGCATCAGGTATAGTATGAACTTCTGGCCATTTTATTAAATAGTTAGTAGCAATAATAATATATTAATTGTTTTGTTTAGTAATCAGTAAAGGTCTTACTAGGTTAATTTCAATTTGTTTAAAGGCTCATCTTATTTAAATAGGATAAAAAGATTTAGTTTGTTGGCCTTTTAGTTTCTTTTAGTATTCTTTGCATGTTTTAATATATTCTTATACCTTTATACATTTGGTCCTAATAGTAATGTTTAGCTATTTTATAGTACATAGTATTTGTTCCTAGATGTTTTGCAATAGAATGCTTATGCATTATATATAGAACAAATTTTACTTTATTTTATTTAATAACATAAAGAGGATATTAAAGGTTCTTTTTGTTTTTCTTATATAATAGTTTTTTCTTAGTAATAAAATATCTAGCATAATATTGTTTTTTCTAATCTGTTTCTGTAATAAAAAGCCAAGTAATTTGTTTGATTTTATATAATTGTATAAATTATAATAAAGGTCTAAATTTATAAAAAAGAGTTTTGATGTGAGGTTTGGGTTTAGAGTTAAGATAAAGCATCTATATTTGAATAAATTTTTTTTGGTTTATAAATAATTTCAAAGTTATAGAGTTGAAGTTTTAGAATTTATCATTCTAAGCATTCTTTAGATTCAGCAAATTGTAATTATTTAAAAGCAAAATGGTCTGTAATCAGAATAAATTTAACTGTTTCATAATATTTATAAAAATGTTTAATAGCTTATACAATAGCAACACATTTAAGTTTAGTAGCATCATAGTTGATTGTTTCTTTGTTTAAGCTTTTACTTGCATAGGCTATAAGGTGTTCTTTTCTATTTCTATTTAATTAACTAAGAATAGCTTCAAATCTATAATAAAAGACATTATTAACTAAGATAACAGTCTATCAAAAACAGAATACTTTAATATAGAAGCTGTGGTGAGTCTTTGTTTTAGTTTTTTAAAAGCTTTTTGTTGTGGTTTATCTTATATATAAGGAGTTTCTTTATATAATAGCTGGTTTAGAGGCTGTGCTACTTTTAAGAAGTTATAAATAAACTATCAGTAATAACCTACTAGTCCTAAGAATGAACATAGTTAGGTTACATTACTAAATAGTTGAATCTTCTAGACAGCTTTTATCTTTTAAGAATCAGATGCTATTCTAATAGAAATAATTATATATTCTAAAAATAATATACTTTGCATCTAAAAGTTATATTTTTTTAAGTTTAACTATAAACTAGCTTTTCTGATTCTAATAAAAGTTTGTTATAAATGTTTTAAATATTCATTAAAGGTCTTAAAGTATATTATAGTATTATTAAAATAAATTATTACAAATTTTCATGCAATATTTTAATATACTTATCTATTAATTATTAGAAAATTGCAAGTACATTATATAGTTCAAAGAGCATTATATATATTAAACTTATAAATACTATATTGAGTTACAAAAGCAGTTTTTTCTCTATTTGTAAGATGTATAACAACTTGCCAATATCCATTTGTAAGATCAAGTATAAAGAACTACTTGTATTCTTTTAAAGTATTAAATATTTTATTAATGCAAAATAAAAGATAAGCATCTTTCTTAGTAACAGTATTAAGTTTATAATAGTTAATACAAAATCATAATTTGTTATTTTTCTTTTAAACTAATACAATTGCTAAGATTCAAATACTAGAAAAGGGTCTTATAAGTCTATTATTAAGCATTTATTAAATTTCTTCTTTAATAAATGTTTGTTCTGTTAGTGCAAAAGAGTAAGATCAAGATCAAATAAAAGGTTTTTCTTTGATATAGATTCAATAAGTCTCAAGGTTAGTTTATTCTAATTCTGTTATATCTTATGCAAAAAGATCTAAGAACTTCATTAGCAGCTAGCTAAATTGTTTGCCTTATTTAGCATTTAAAGTCCAATATTAATTTATATGATTTTGAACTAACATTATATTTTTTATAAAGAATTATAGTGTCTATTATAAAAACTTAATGCATATTGTCTGATTTAACAAGTAGTTTTTTATTCTGACTAGAATAATCTAAAAATTTGGTTTTTCTATTCTTGAGCAAGAAAAGCATATTATTGTTAATAGTTTGAGCATCTTGTTAGAATATTTGTAGAAGAGTTTGTATAAATCTTTCTAACTTTTTTACTTTTGTTGAAGCTGTAGAATAAGTTAGTTTTAGGTTTCAACTTGTTGTTATAATTGTATAACTTGTGATTGCAAAAAGTTTAGTTCTAGTAAAGTTGCATTAAAAAAGTTTGATAAAAAGTCTACTAGTTTTGGTATAGAAGATTTATAGATAAAACCTAGAAGAGGAGCAAAGTTTTAGCAATATTCTTAATAAGTATCCAATTCATCTTGATATTTAATATGCAAGCATTCTTTACAGAGATTAACAGAAGCATTAAACTGTTGATAAAGGTTAGCAATAACTAATAATTCTAGTAAACTAATAAAAATATACCATGATTACTAAATTATGTTTAACTTTGTACTAAAGCTACTAAAGCCTTTTGTATTCTATTCTTGTAACAAATCTAATATTACTTTTGTTTAAATTAATATTTGCAATTAAAGCTAATCATTAAATTGCTATATTCTTGTAAGGTTTACACAAACTTTAGTACCTATTTTTTTAACATCTTTTTTATTATTTTCTACTAACTGCAACTTAGAACTAACAAAACTTTTTAGACTTTTAATTTAAATAGCTTAATATAATATATCTTAATATGGTGCTAGAAGCCTATACTCAATGATTATACTAAGTGTTTCAAAATTTTAAATGGCTATACCTTTTTATCTAAGAGGTTTTAAAAAAATCTACCTGGTAACTTTATAGAGCTATATCAGCTATACATATGGGCCAAATATCTTTTCAAAATCTCATCACTGTAAAGAGTTGATGCTTTTTGAAAATTGAAATTTTATATATAAATTTATAAATTTACATATAAAATTTCAATTTTCAAAAAGCATCAACTCTTTACAGTGATGAGATTTTGAAAAGATATTTGGCACATATGTAGAGCTGATATAGCTCTATAAAGTTACCGGGTGGATTTTTTTAAAACCTCTTAGATAAAAAGTTATAGTCATTTAAAAATTTGAAACACTTCATGTAACTGTTGAGTATAGGCTTCCAGCACCATATAATACATAAAGTTTATGAAGTAGTTTTTTAAAATATTTTGTCTTTTAACTATACGTACAGTGAAAATTATTTAATTTGATTGGTTATTTGAAATCAGAATTCTGCAAATCCATCCAAAAATAGTTCGTTTACGATTACCTGATGTACAATCACATGTAAAGAATATATATAAAATATAAATTTTGAACCACTTTCAAGCTTTAAAATTAAATGAACGCTCAAACTCAAAATACAAATCGTGAGGATTGGTTATTATGGCAATTTACTGATTCTGCGTTGCCAACCGGAGGTTTCGTAGCTTCTGCTGGATTAGAATCTGCAACACAAGCAGGACATGTTACAAATACAGAGTCTTTATTATTGTTTTTAAGTAGTAGCATTGATAATTATGCTTATAGTTCGTTACCATTTGTTACCGATACTTGGTGGGCCGTCGATATAGGAAGCCCGGGCAATGAAAATTTAAATGATAAAGAAAAAGATTCTGTGAACAATATGGAAAAAATTATGGAAAAAATTATAAGTTTAGATAATTTATATGACGCTTGTACATCAAATTATGTTACAAAGCGAGCTTCGAAAGCTCAAGGTGTCGCTATGTTAACTTTATTTGCTAAATCTTTTGCTAATGAAGATAGTAAACCAAATATGAAAGACTCCGTAGTAGAAAAGTTTAAGCTTAGAGTTAGAAAAGAAATTTCATATGGACACCTGCCGATTTGTTTTGGATTGGTTACAAAGTGTCTTGGAATTAGTTTGGGTAATTGTAACTGTTTTCCTACATAGAATTCTTTTCTCAATTCCTTTTCAAATATTTTTTATCTATTTAACAGAGCGGACACAACATCTTTACCTATTCTTATTTGCTCGTGCAATTTTATCTGCCGCCGTTCGATTAAATATAATCGGCCCGTATTATTCTCAAAGGCTGTTGACAGAATGTCAGGTGTATGTTGAAAAGTCTTTGGAAAAAACTTGTAAATTAAACAGTAAAGTGGCTGTACAAACATCACCATTGTTAGATATTTTGCAAGGAAGACATGATAAATTGTATTCTAGGTTGTTTAATAGTTAGGTAGAGTTAGTTTGATTCGGTTTAGGTTAGGTTTCAAATTAACACCCTAGAACCGGTTTTTACATAATAAGTTCCGAACCTAAGTTAAACCCGATCTGGTTCGGAACCAAAATTCAAAACCTGGTTCTCAATATTCAATAATTCATATCAAACTTTTAGGATATACGTATACGTACGTATTTTTTTTTGATCTTTGAATAACTTAACACTGCTAATACTAAATATAAGGTAAAAGGGGATAGTATGGGAGGTGGTAAAGTGGCAGATCACATAATATCAAAAGTAAATTGTCTCGAATCGAAGGATAATGTATAAAAAACATTCGTTTCTAATCACTGGATTACAAAATAATCATATAAATGAAATAACTCAAGAATTCATTAAAAGACAACCTCCTAAATAAAAATGGTTAAAAATCATAAGATATTTGATAAGTTGAAAAAAAACAAGTTGGGACGTCCCAAAAATGGGACAAAACTAAAAAAGTTCGGGACATTCAAAATGTACAACACTACCCCCCGTAGGATAAGAAAAATCAGCAAATAAAAAAGAACTTAAAGTTTATCTCAAATATCATTTTCTATCTGCTCCTTGTTCAAGATGCCGACGTTAGTAGCATACGCATTAGTATCAATTCTATTCACAATTTCTTACTTCTTCTCGTTATTAGCAATGTTATTACCAAATTGGTGAGGCAGTGAATCTCTACTCTGTGAATTATTATCGCAAAAAGGTTTTAGCCTTTTCACTATTTAAAAATATAATTTAATTTTTGTTTTTCTTCAAACGGCTCAGGCTTGTTTTTTCAACTCGAAAATGGCCGATCCATCAAAGCACATATTATGGCCTATTTAAGATATGCACAAGCAAGGATGATACATGCCGTTATTTCCCATCTTCTGAGCAAAATGATTGTAATGAACGTAATTTTTGCGAAGAGTGGGAAGCTGCTGCCATTGGAATGATCCTCGCTTCTGTCGTTGGCGGTTTGGCTTGGTTGCATTTGGTATCAGTTCTACTTGGTGGCAGAGCGAGAAGAGAAAAAGCCTGGAAGATATTATCAGTTCTGTTCTTTGTATTTGGTATAAGAAATTTTGTTGTTCAAATCGAACTTTGATCAAATAAACTACTCATTCACTAATAAAAATAATTATTTATCAGCTATTCTGCAATTTTTGAGCATCGGTTGTATTGCACATCTTTATACAACGGCTGATCTATTTTATTATGGAACAAAATACGATATTAGCTTTGTACTTGCCAATGTATCTGCTTCATTGAGCATTGTGCTTGGGATTACTCTGTTCATGAACGGCTTGCTATCGCCACCGGAGTACATGCACATATAATATTATGTGTCATCAGCATTGGTACGATTTTCTCTTTATGATTATTTTAAATTGATATTTGATCAATTGTTCAATTTTAAAATCTCCAAACACAGAATGAAACGAAATTTGACGGTTCCAACAAGAACCGTGTATCTCAAGAATATCACAATTTTTGTATTTAACATTAATTACAACATTAATTACTTTGAGTCGTTTGTTGATGATATTGATTTGATTCTACGTTACGTACTCATTTCCTCATTAAATTTAATACCATATCCGATGGCAAATGAAAAGAGAACCTCTTCAATCTCTTGTAAAATCGCTAATTTTTTGCCGGTGGTTCAAAATTAATTTACCTTAAATTTGGATTCGATGCATTCAATATCTGTAAAATAAATAAATTGAATTGAAAATGCACGTTATATTTTATGTGCATCAAATTTGCTTCATCATCCACTATATTGTTATACCAAATTAATAAATCAAATAATGGCGAGACAGTGGGGACAATGACTAAGTTAATCACTGTCATTCTGTCAAGATCATTTAGTTACGTAATAACTTATTAAATTTAAGTTATTAGTTATCTAATTTTTGAGTGACAATGACTAGTGATTAAGGATGTTTTCAAGCAGCTCCCTCAATGTGATTAGCTAGTGATCGAGATGTTGCTCAAAGCATTATTAATTGAGTGGTTAATCGAAAAACGAATTGTTAAAAATTCATGGTTCGAAATGCGAATTTTAGATTTTAGCCAATCAGAGCAGCTCTATGAAAAAAATTGGTGGTCGCAGCACCAGGTTTTTTATCGTAGCTGCTGCACACAAAAATGCGCGACAAAAAAAGAAATTCTACTAATGAAACTGCAGCCGCTCATTAAATGAAAAATGTTCCTGGGCCAATGTTACCATGGAGCAGGCCTATTTTTTAATAAATTTTCAAAAAAAATTAATTTCCGGCCAAAATTAAGAATTTGAAGATCATCGGCCTAAATTACTTAATGCAGGCCAAATTGCCGCGCATTTTTTGTGCGGCAGAACCTCTGTAGCTAGGGTTGTGTTACATAAATTACAATTTTACATTACATGTAATTTTATGTAAGTTACAGAAAATCAATTTTCATGTTAACTTTCACACGTCATACATAAAGTATCAGATTTACAAAATTTCGGCCAGCATTATTGCATCGATTGATTTGAATGTACGATCCGAAATGTAAGCCTTAAATCGCCGAAAATTTGATCTCAGAAACTAAATATCATGTGTTCAAAATTACAATTCCAATTTACAGAATCTACGTAAAATTACTGTAATTTAACAACCCTATCTGTAGCAAAAATACCGTTCCTGATGGATCGTCGGTACCTTTCCTGATAGGATTAAAAAAACCTCGATTTACATATTTTTCTTGATAGGCGGATGTTACACAAACTTCAGAGTTTAGTATTTACATATTTTATTTTATATTATAACACTATTATATAGAGGTAAGAATAATGCATAGTTATAGTAATATTTGGTAAAATTTTGAATTATAGAAGGGACGCACCAAATGCATAGGGCACACGTTCTTATAATTTTTAATGTACTATTATTAAAATTAATATATGTCATATATAAATAAACAATTACACGATAAATTTATAAAAGTAATATTCGATTTGGACAATCCTGTTTTTTTTGCTATGTAAAAGGGTCGATTCTTGGTATCGGGATTTTAATTATATAACGATCGTACAAAAATAGTGAATGTATATTGTTTGTTGAGTTTATTAATGACAGTGCAGAACATAAATAAATAAATAAAAAAAAGGTTTTATTAAAAATAATTGGATTTTTTTTTACAGTACTGTGTTTCTTGACAAAAGAAAAAGCTAAACGTATCGAAATTGTAAAGCCTAAGTGAGTCTAAATACTTGATAGTACATATAGTTAATAAGAATAAATAGTTAATTAAAATACTTTGTTATAGTTAATATAAAAGGTTCTCTTTTTTTTAGAATATGAATATATCTTATTCACTTCTTTAACATCAGATTAATACTGATAGAAGTGTCAATTTAACATTTGGCCATGCGATTGAAGCATATATTAGTTCTCTGCCTTTTTTAAAAAGTTGTAAGCTCAAAAAACAAAGCTAGTTTTATATTAACAAAAATATCAAAGTTGAATTTATTATTTTGAAACATGTTGAAGATGCAATTGATTATCTTGTGTGAAAAACTAGTCGAAAACAAAATAAATCAACAAATCGATTAGATAATGTAATTGAACTTACTAATAAAGGTCATAATTGCATAACTGAAATAAGACAAGATATCACTTCTGATATAATTACATGGTGATGGGTCTTTTTTTGTAATGGTAATAATGATTGTAAAAAAGCATGTGGTAGACTTGGAAAGTGTAAATCAGAATATTCAAATTTCAATCTAAAAAATAATCTTAAGAATAATTTTGATATATATAAATATGCAGTTCAATTATCATAAAAGTGATGTTTTCTAATATTGAAGAGTCTTTTCTAGTATAGTTAATTATTCAAGATACATATAAATCATTATCAATACCTGTCACAGAATCAAAATTGAATAGAATTAATTTAAGTCTTTAAGCTTGTGATAAGATTATTATAGTATGTTATAGATATCATAGTTCTGGAACAAAAATTGTAATAAAAATATTAGTTCTATACAATAATATAAATGAAACTGATTTTTAGTATATATATAAAACAAATAAAGACCTATGTACTAAATAACAATTAAAAAGGTTTATTAAATAAAATGATTATCAGTTATGTGAAGATGTTAGTCCATAGACTATTTTAGACTAACTAGTTACTAAAAAACTAAAAATATAGAAAAAAGTTCTTTATTATTAATATCAAGATGTTTCTGCTTCAAAAAACAGTCTAGAATATTATTATTAATTAACTTTAAGTAATAATTTATGACTTCAACAAGATTATAATTGTGAACATTTTTGTTTTGGAATAGATAGTAAATATGATTTAAATAATAAAAGTGCATTAGTATTAGTTATAGTCATTGAAGATCAGGCTAGATATAATTCTTCACTAGTGTTTGGTTTTAGTAATAAAGAGAATCATTACACAATATGATTAGCAGTACAAGCAATAAAAGCTAATATTTCATGCAATAATCCTCAATGTATACATCAATATTGATATGTTGATTTATCAAATGAACATGAGTTTAAACATATAAGTGAATATACATCATACTGGAATCTATTGGCTATAATAAATAAACATAGATCAACAAAACTTGTTTTGCAAAATATTGTTCATAGTATCATTCTATGTTGGTTTCATATAATAGTAATCTTAGATGAACATTTACAAAAATGAAAAGTAAATTAGAATTTACAATATCCTATTACATTAGTTTGTAAAATTGTAGGCTGATGTAAGTCTGATAAAGAAATAACTAAAATGAAAAATGAATATAAGAAATTTATTCATTCTCTATCACTTGACAATAATATCAAAGATTTTTTGATTCATGATTTAGAAATAAACTGGATATATGATGAGTAATGTCAAAGTTTTATTGATAGAAAATAAGAACCACAGGTGTATAATTTACCTAAAGTAAAGCTAATAATTATAAATAATTTGACAAAAAAAATAAATAAAATTATAGAATTATGAAGGAGTAGAACTCAAACAGTTGTATCATTTATTGAATATCTTTATGGTATCAAATTTATTAAAAAATCACTAATACAAAATAAGATTGGTGAATCTTTATTTGATGTAGAATTATCAACTTATTAGAATATGCATACAATTAAATATAAACAAATGTCATTTAAAAAACTGATCAATAAAAAATGTTATATAAATCAAGGTTGTCTTTATTCTTTGCTTGATTTAATCATGCCAGTACCTGAATAAACAAATTATATAATGGTTAAAAAACAGAATACAAGGTTTTATTCATTATACAATAATCATTATATTAGTATTTTAACAGAAATTTTGGAAAAAATTGATATGATGATTATCAAATTAATAAACTAGAATAATATAAATATACTAGCAACTCATTATCTTGTTAATTTATCTACTAATAAGTAGAATGAACCATTTCAAGATGTTTGCAAACACATACATGCAGCACAAATATATATAGAAATATCATATAAAAGACTACAAAGACAAGAAGTTAAAGAAAAATTAGTAAAACATTTTAAAAATAAGGAGTGATCAGTTGCATTAGAATATAAAAATTATTTTATTTATAATAGAACTATTAAGCAGGCCTATCAAGAAATCTTAAAACTTTTTAATATTAGATATAATGATATATTTTTTTCCAAATGAATGTTAAACAACAGTTAAGGATTCTTTTCGTCTAATTGATAATATTCAAATTTTTATAACAATTAGAGCACCAAAAATTCATAAAGCCAAATATTGCAAATCTAACTGATTTTCTAATATGCATAATATGTTATCTGAGAATTATAAATAATTCCAATTAGGAACATCTTTACAATATTGAAGATGTTGATGCTTATGATAATTATAATCTGATCAAATCTTCAAAGCATGCTCAAAATTATAATAGTAATAGTATTAAAGATAATATCATTGTTAATTTAAAAATTATTTCTAATAAATATTTTAAATTTCTAGATATTCTATACTCAGTTTAATGATATAACACTACAAGAACTCAAAATAAATATAGAGCTTCTGCTCAGACTGTAAGTCTATAATTTAATTTTACAATTTAATTTTATTTTATATAACTATGTACTTATTTATTTTTATCTTATATAGCATACATCAAGTGGTAAAAAAAAAACAATATTACTTTAGCAACAAAACAGTTGCTAAAAGAATTGTTTCTTGAACAAGAATGCATTTGAAATCTGAAAAAGTTCACAAATATTGCAGTAACAAAAAGACTTCATTTAGATAATAATCCTTTTAAGAATAGTGTAAAATTATACAAATAGATCAGTAATAGGAAGATAAAAGTAAAAAATGCAAATTTATCTTTAGTTTTATAGTAGTATTTAAAAAAGTAAATAGAATAGAATAATTTATATATAAATTGTATTCATATATATTATAGGTATATTATATATAATTGAATGCTTTACTTATTGTCTGAAGCATAGTAAGAACTTACAATGGAGACATAAATACAAAAAATGTCTTAAGTTCTAATTATGTAATATATATCCAACTAGAGTTTAAATTAATATAACAGATTAATACAAATCAGCCTAACAAAATAAAAAATCTCATAAAATTAAAAGTTTCAAATACTAACAGCATCTGTTTTTCTAGTTATATAAAATATTATAAATTCAGTATATAAAATTAAAGTGATTCAAAAATCTAAGTAGTAATTTAATGTTCTAATATCTATTATAGAAAATACTATATAAATAATGAATGAATTATACAACTATAATGAAAAGTTAAAAATAATTACTTATTATTGCTGTCATATTCATCTTATTACTTCTATATCACTATATATTATTCTTTACAGTTGTATTACATTTTCTCTTTCATTATCTCATACTTATTGATTGATATATTATTAATTATCTTTATAAGTTATAACTATTAAATTAAATTATTTATATAACTTATATAATCATAATCCGATCTCACTGATTGACCAAATCCCAATATAATTAATTTTTGTTATGTATTCAAATGCACAAGCTAATTATATAAGCAATTATTTTACTTATTTATTCCCTATATAACAGTTTCTTACAAATATGCATAATCTATTGGAGCTAACCTGCATCAGTAATTCTAAACATACTCCTAATTAATAGTAATACTACATAGTAAATATTAGTGTTTATTTAAACAAAAAGTTAGCTTTTTTTAAATTTTATTCATAAAATATATGTAAATAAGTTATCTGTATATATTAGTCAATTATACAAAAGTTACTAAACTCTGAAGTTTGTATAATATCTGCCTATCAAGAAAAGTATATAAATCAAGGTTTTTTTAATTTTATCAGCAAAGGTACTAATGATCTATTAGAAATGGTATTTTTGCCTATCTGTAGCTCACTTACAAAATTTTTTCTAACACATAATTATAGCCAATTGAATTAAAGAAGCAGGTGTAATATAAAAATCATGTCTTTTTAAAAAATTACTATTAACTTAAAATTTTACCTATAAAACTGCTTTCTGTATTCTAATAAAAAAAATTTCTTGTGAATTTTTATTATAAGCTATGCCCTTTCTTATCTCTTATTCTAACTTTAAGATGATGCTTCTTGCTTTAACATCTTTCACTTAATTGATTTTATATTATACCTGATTCTTCAATATAATTGGCTAAAAATCATGTTGCAGAAAAAATTTTGTAAGTAAACTACTATTAATATGCAATAGCTACATTGAATATCATTATAATTATAAAACAAAATATCATGTGATAACTATAAGAAGTATTGAATCATTGTATATAGTAGAGATGATATATTTATATTACTTTATATGATTAACAATTCAGAAACTTATCTGACTTCTGGAATCTGATAAATTTAAACAATTCACTTAACAATAGTGAATAAGCATTGTTAGTTTTAATGTAACATAATGTAAATTTTGATATAAATGAAATTAGTTTTATTATATTTATTAATTTCATATAATATTAATGAAATGACTTAAAGTTTATTTTAAATAAATTGATTATTATTGATCTGAAAAGTAATTAGATTGAGTTGTTTAATATTGTTAGATGTAATCATAATAGTGGTTCAAAGGTTATTTATATATATATTAGTATATAGATAATAAGGTCAATTTATTGAAAGTAGTTAACAGAACATATAAAAGTTGTCAAGTTGTAGTGGTTTGTTATGTTATATGAGGTGGTTGTTTTTTAATTTATATAAGAGTCAAGATGCTTAGAGATTGATTTATTTAAGTGATATAATAGATATATATTTGATAAATACAAATAAATACAAATAAAATTAAAAAATAATCAGATAAAGTTTTGTAAGTCATTGTTGTATATGATATATAGTCTTCTGTATTTATTTAATTGACAATTTGCAATAGAAAGAGAATAAAAACTAGTAAAGATTTTTATAATAAAATCTATTAAAATATATTAATAGAAAGATGTAATGATCTAGTGAAATAGTCAAGTTGTCAACCCTTCAAGTGGTAGGTTATGAGTTCAAAACCTATAGATAGCAAAATTTGAATAATTATTTATATAATATTCATATTATGGCAATAGCATTTTGTTGATTAGTTAGGATAGAATATTTGTAACTATGATCATATTAGTATGACTGGCAGGTCAGAAGCATCTATGTAACCTTGGTTATACAGAGTAATGCAAACCAGTACTGGGTAGTGCAAACCCAAGATAAGTCTCTTGGTCATGTAAATCCATAGAACTAAAGAAACTGAAGTCTACTTGAAAAGACTTGAGTAAAGAGGTAATACAGATCTTTAACAATATTATTGTAAAAGCTAGATCTAGAAAATAAATACTAATGTGGAGGAATCAGGCAGGCAAGAACCTCTAGATAAAGAGTACTATCAACCAGGCTGCCAAAAATTGGACCAGAGGAAAAGAATATCAGACTAGACTCAATATACTAAGATAGGTTATAGTCCTATTAGGCTATCTGGATTAGAAGTCTGAGTTCAAAGCAGAAGTATACTATAAATACTAGGAATATGCTATGAAGTTAGTACTGGGGTCTGAGTGAACTTTGCAAGAACATGCTCTGTTAATATTTTATAATAAAAGTGAATAGATTAGTTAACAGAAAAGTATCTTAGGCCTTACAGTTAGGTAACATGCTCTAAAATATATAACAGCCTGACAGATGTATAACAAGAGAGCTCATATATTGGATTAGATGGCACCAAGGTGTATGAGAGCCTTGGGGCTATTCAACTAGTATAAGTATAAAGATCAAAGTATTTAAATAAGTAATCTTCTAGTAAATTATAGGTATAGCAACTAGTATAGAACCTTCAGATAGACTATTTAAAATAGATAACCAAAAGTTATACAAGTGGCTAGTTGTACACTCACCTTGTACAAGTTATATATAATATATAATTAAAATACACAATAAAGACGATAGCTGCCAAAAACATCAGCCTTAGTGAAAGCAAAAAAAAAATATATATATATATATATATATATTAATACAGAAATCACAATTTCTATAGTTTTATAGAAAAAATAAAACTTAAATTGCTTATAATTTTCTATATATCTAACTAATTTTACTAATCTTACTATCATTAGAATTGCAAAAACTAGCTCTATAACTTTTATTAGATAACCAAAAAATGTTAAATTAATAAAAATTTAATTTTAAATAATCAGAAATGCTAATTTCTATATTTTATATATAATGTTATTCCTTAAACTGTAGACTATTTCCAGACAAATTTGTTTAAAAAATTAACAAAAATATACTTATGATCTATATTTTTTAATTTTTAAAATATTTAAATAAAATTTTGTTTGATAATATTTAAAAATAAGGATTATAATATAGTAATATTTAATTTTAT